>WBMZ01002840.1:0-60497 GCA_013400975.1 Atrichornis clamosus
CCCGGCCCCGCGGCGCCGCCCGCCCGGCGCGCTCCCTCCCGCCCGCGCGCCCCGGCACTCACTTGATGACCGTGCCTTTGGCGCCCCCTGCCGTGGTGAGCATGACGCGCGAGGTGAGGCTGCCGCGCAGGTCGTCCTGGTCGAGGCCCAGCAGGGCGGCGCAGCGCTCCAGCGCCGGCTGGCTCCGCGCGCGCGGCGTGCAGCCCCCTGCGGAGACACCGCGTCACTCTGAGGGAAACCCACCCTGCTGCCCATCGTCCTGGACGGGTAGCATCAGCCTCGAAGGAATGAACAGTCTGCCTCTGCAAATCACTTCATAGAGTTAAGTGGGAAGAGTCAGTTCTCAAAACCCAAGAACCCCCTCAAAACAAACACTAAAATAATCCCCACCCAAAAACTACACATGAAATTCTGTATTTCTAGCACACTGCCCAGGCTGTTTAAAAGCAAATCCTGCTTGTAGGGAAGAACTACTCCGAAATGCGTAAGTCCTAATATCTACAAACTAACTGTAGTGCCTCAAAACTTTTGAACTCAGATGTTCCTGTAATCCTCCAGACTTCCTTCCTATCCAGCAGGAGTGCCTGATAGGGCAGACTCCTGGCACTTGGATTTTTCAGATAAGGCTCTGTACATGACCTAGATAAACAGCTGAGAGATGCACTCCCTGCTGCTCTGCACCTCAGCCTCAGCGCCAGGGCTTGGCCAGCAGAGATCTTCAAGTGGAACACCACTCACTTTAGTAAAATCTAGCACTTATTTACATATATTTCCTGTTGCTCGCAGTAGAGCAGCAACAGAACTTCAGAGGGTCTCTCGTAAGAGACACACTGCCTTGAGCAGTTCAAATGCACATGCTGTGTGAACACATACAAGTTGAGAGAAGAACAAAGCCTGTATTTGCAATGAGCACTTCAGAAGTTCAATAATTTGTTCCAGAAAAAAATGGGTCTGAATTTTAATATTTAGAGAACATACATTTCTTCCCTTTTCTAAACGCTGACTTTCATCATCACCTGTGGCTCCCAATCTTCTGTTTCATTTACCTCCTGAAACTGCCTCACCACTCATATTTGCACCTTTTTCACTCTGTTCCACCTTGTTAACCCCTTAGTCACAACTCACAAAAGGCCCAAACAGGGAAGCTCCCTGGGAAGATTACTGTTGAACTCCATGAAGCCACTATGAAGCCACTTCTCTACTCCTGCATCTTCCCAGATTCATTAACATTAATCATCTTAATTTCAGTCACCTTCATGAAGATGGCAACATCATGAACTGGCACTGGAAGTTCTGATTTGACCTACTGAGCAAAGAGATGGGGGTAGGGGGGGGACCAAACCAAAAAAACCCCACCTCCTCTGTGCCAACCCTAAGCTACCCAGTCTGAATTCAGCACTGGCCCTGCTTTGACCAGGACATATGGGACTAGAAACCTCCCATGACCTCTTCTGAACAGAGTGTTTTCTACAGTTCTGTGCTGATTCTGTACTCGGGGTCAGGAGCTAGTGAACCTGTAACATTAGTACTCAATTCACCATTTAGAACACCTTTTAAAATGTTCTTTGGTATGCCCCTCCAAACAACTTCACCAACAGCTATACAGACTTGAAGTAGGACCAAAAGGAACAAATTTCACTGTATCTTGCAACTCAGGATAGACCTACATACTTGTATTTTCTATTATACTTGTATTTGTAGTACATCCACACTAGGCATTTCTTCAGTCCTTCAGGACAGCAGTTCTCAACTTAGAGAGACTGATTTCAGTAGTAAGGTACGAAGGGCAATTCCCAAAATACTAACTCTCAACCTTCATGCACATTCTGCTATTGAGTCCCAGCTACACTTGTACTACGTCATCTTGTGAGCAAGATTTTCGAATTAGGAAGTTTAATTTAGTTTTTTATTTAGTTTTAGTTCAGGCAGTTATGTTTAAGTTTTTGCTGTAACCTTTTATCCTCACCAAAAATACATGATTGTATTTTTGGAAGCCAAAGGACAATGCCTTTCCCTATAGATGGAATTGCTAATTTCTGATTTCAAGATATTTTCATGACATTACTGAGAAGTTGGACTTTAAAGCTATCATTAAAATACAAGTATTGTTTTGAGACACAAAATGCCTCTTTATATCAAACTTTTCACTGAACAAGTTCTTGAACAATTTCAGTGGAAGCCTATTTGCTTTCAGAGCATGTAAAGAAGTACAACTTTAAAACGAACAGGTAAACTTGACTTCAAAATGGGGTGAATTAAGACTGAATTACCCTTGAACACAAAGCAGCTTTCTAAAGCCACAGTTCACATGAAAAGGAAACATATCTAATCAAGAGGCATTTTCAGTATTTTTACAAAAAACAATTCATGTTTCATCTAACCTGAAGTACTCCCAGCTTCCTCGAAATCAATATTTCCAAGGTGAAGAACACCAGCCACTACTCTAAAAAGATCAAGTTTTTCTTCATCATCCAGTCCAATTTTTTTCATTGCTGTGCACATTCTGTTGAAATCTCCATGATCATCTAACAGTGGATCCTTCAAGGAACCTTCTTTAAGGTACTAGAGAACAAGATAAACCAAAAATTCAGTCAGTGATTTAAAGTAAACGTCAGCAAATATTTCCAGTCAAGAATAAGTCATAAAAAACCCCATGCCAAACTAAGTAGAGATTTGAGCTCTTCATACAATACAGGCTTTGCAAGAACCCTAACTTATTTTAAATTGTTGATACTTAGAAGCACAATCTTCAAACTTAAATTCCAAAGCAAACTTCAAACTATCTTCAGAAAGCAGAAGCTAGAGAATGTGACAGTTAAGGACAGGGAAATATGAAATAGTGAGCAGGGGAAATGAAGATTTTGGCTAAGGGAGCTATCAGGGCATTTATACAAAGCAGTCCTTCTAGCCCCAAGCAGCTGAGAGAAGACTGAAGTCCTTGCAAATAGAATGACAGAATGGCACACCATGGGAAATGAGTATAGGACAAACCAGAACCAGGAAAATTATCCCTATTCTAAACAGACTTATTTAGAGAAATACACTTGTTAACATTTGCTGGTAATTAAGAAACAGAAAAGTTGTTTGCATGGGTCTGTGGGTTAGAAGAATACCAGCTATGTTCTGAAATACCAATTTAACATTTTGCTGATTTTTCTTATTTAAATACATCCAAGACTATTTTAGGTATAAACCAGCTAATAGAAGATAGTAACACATCTGCATGCAATCAAGAAACTGCCTGAACATGCACAGACTGAACTATGGTTTTACAGTTATTTTTATATGTTTTCAATGAGAAAGAAGAATTAACTAAAT
The DNA here is from genome assembly GCA_013400975.1 of Atrichornis clamosus. Classification (NCBI taxonomy): domain Eukaryota; kingdom Metazoa; phylum Chordata; class Aves; order Passeriformes; family Menuridae; genus Atrichornis; species Atrichornis clamosus. Next base: position 3,319 of record WBMZ01002840.1, read on the forward strand.
AGAAGTCTTTTTAATGCCAAATAAGCTAACATGATTTTTATCAAAACAAAACACCACATGCATCTGAAAAATTCACTTCACACAACATGTAGGCACATCAATAACATTAAACTACATGTTAATTATGTAAAATGATCACCTCATCTTCCTGATAAGGAAAACACAAAAATAATTAAAGTATTAATTGACTATTCCAGCTACTTTTATTCAAATAAACAATCTTAGTGTTTTTTATTAAATGACAGAGCAAATACTAAATTTCTGATTTAAAAACCTAAACAAGGCAATATATTTTCTGTTTAAATGGCTATACTAGGTTTGAATAACATTTGAATTTGATCCCTTATAGAGCCTTCAAACGCATATGGCAGTAACATATAAGTATTAGGCTATCATATGTTTATGTCTTATACGTATTTTCAGAATTATTCTCTTAGTATGCTTTAGTTTAGACAGACACTTATTTCAAATTAAGTCTTCTCTTATTTTAAGTCCTTTAGAGGACAAGTTTTATGACAGAACATCCACCAATAAATCACTCAGTAACAGAAAATGGCACAGGTTCATCTTCCAGTAGCAAAAATAAGTGAATGTTGATACTCTATGCCTACATAAATTACTAGCTTCACTACAAATCTTCATTTAAGACAACTTGGGTAAACTGAGGCAAAATCTCCCAACTGCTAACCTACATGCTTGACAAGAATGAAATATCTACCAGCTTTCTGCCTCACAGTCATGTCAAATCACTATTTTTGTATCTCACTTTCCACTACCCCTGATTATAGAAAATAACCTATATTTAAGTAAAAGAAATCATGATTACATGCTCAGTGTTGCATCACACAACCGCTGGAAATCCTGAGTAGACCTGACAACATTAACTTGAGCAAAGGAAGTATCTGTACCGTCTCTCATAGTTGAGCACGAGCTTCAAGACCAAATTATCAAAAGTGCAAGAGGTGGCATGGTCATTTGGTGGAAAGAAGCTCTTGAATAAAGTTATTTGTGTATTTTTGCTAGATATATATGCAGCTTGCCCTGCTACTGAACCACAAATACAGATTTGATTAATACACTTCCAGCTATCCAAATGAGAATTTCATACTTAGGTGTGAGTAGATGAAAATTTTATTAGAGAATAGAGTAGAAGTTTAAGTAACTTCCAATTCATATATACTATTAATTCAGAACAAATTATTTAGCATCCTCATGTGAACAAGCTCAAAGGTTTAAGTGCTACAAATTCTGGTAATTCCAGTCCTAAAAAATGTAAACAGAGATTGAGCAAGAAGATATAAACATTTTGAAGCTTCACACCTTCCTCCAGGAAATGCCATGCTCTGGCATAACTAGCAGTTAATAGCAAGGGGACAAGAAAAACCATTAAAGTATACCGAGGAAGAAAAGATACTCATGGCTAGAAGTGAGGTTGCACTACTGATTTATAAAACAGTTTGGAGCATCATTACAAAACTCCAGATAGTAAAAATGGCTCTGGAAAAAATGTTGCTTCTGACCTATTCTAGCCGTAGTAAGATTTTAAAAAAAGAAAATTACAAGAAGTCTTAGATAGATTTTTGTTTTCCACAGAAGACAAGCTGCATCATTAAGTGCTACATTATTATAAGAATGAAAAGGAAACCATTTTATATACGCAGTTCCATTTGGGATTTTGTGATGCATGTTAAAATGTATTTCTAGGACTGAACTCCAAAGCAGAGTTCTGAATATAGCAGCTTTGGGAGTACCCACTTAAACCTATGAAGATGTGTAAAATGAACATTTCATTCCACACTGTAAAACTGTAATCACTTTCAACTCTATCTGCATTAGTTAATAATATAAACTAACTGAAGATGAAAACATACCTCAGGACTCTTGCGATTTTGCAAAATCTGCTTGTCTGTTTCTTTGTTAGCAAAGAATCTGGTACAGCCTCGATTTAAATACTGTAACAATAAAAAAGTGGAAATGCATAAAGACAAAAGTAAGGAAAACATATGCTTTTGTTTAAGGCTTGCCCTACATAGCTTGATTTAACCATATGATAAAAACAAAATGGTAAGTATTCACATTCCTTGAAAATTTATTTGTTTATATCTACAAAATTAAAGAACCACAACAGTAATAAACTTCTGTTGAAAGCTTCTTGATTTTGACAACTAAAATACTTTTTGACACAGTGGGATTTTCATTTTGTTAAGTCACAGAATATTTTCCTAATGTTTGATTCCATTAAATCTATTAATGGAGTCCAGGATTACAGAAAAGACAACCAAAATTAGGAATCAAAAAAAACCCCAACTTCTCTTTTCTGACCCATATGTAATACCAAACTACTAATTTTTTCCTTACCAGTGAAATATTTCTAAAGGTAGTAGGAGACATAGCGTATTAAAGAGCCTGAAGAATATCAAAACCTTGTAACATGGTCCAAGCAGAAGCCTTATTCAGAACCTGGCTTCTGGTATCTATCTCATGTTGTATAGTAAACTCAAATTTACTGTTAAGTAAATCAGAATGAATTTAGATTCAGATAATAACTGTTCCTTTCAGCAAAATGGGATCACCAGCTTTTTCTTCCTGATTTGTTCAGCTGAATGTAAGAACTCTGTCCAAAAGCCTGAACAGAGCCCTTTGTCTAAAGGAAGTGAACTGATTATTTGCTCTTTGATTGAACAAAGATGTTTTCTAATAGGTGAACACAGACAATTCTACCCTTTGATTAAAGTTTATATGCAAAATTCTAAACCTCAAAAATATTCTCCAAAGCATTTCTAACAGAAGAAAACTTGGTGAAAAATTTAATTTTAAAATGAAGTGACAACTGTTCAAAGTTAGCTTGGTATTTAACAAAGTGCTGAAAAGTTTTCTTTATCAGTCAATAAGAATGCAAAACACAGCATATTTTAAACACCATATATCCCTGTATTACAGCATTAGTAACATGATCCCAGAAACCGGGGATGGGGAGTGAGAAAGGTCATACTTTTCAAAAAGAGAGAATGGAAACTTATCTGACAGGCTGAGAATGTGAACCAACACGGTATTCAATGAAAACCTATGTAGGAGACATTTAATCACAAGATAATGGCTTTCATTTGAAAGCTAAAACCTCAAGTAAATTTGTTTACTAAATCAGGGGGAAATTATATTTTTAAAAGCACACAAATACATAGCTTCAGGTTATCATATTCAATACCTAAATACCCCTGTGCTTGCATTTTGGTTTGTTTGGGGTTTTTTTTAGTGAAGTACAACGCCCCATTGTAACTTCAGTGACCCAAACATAAGACAATCTGACTTCTGTTCCTGAAATTGAGATCTGAAACGAGTGCAGATTCTCATCCCCATCAGCTATACTCCAGGTACAGATTTACTGTGCAGCTTTACTTTCACAGCCACGTGGTGCAGTCCAAGGCATACAGACCTAAAAGGTTCAGCACAGGGTTACCTCATGACTTTGAATTTCTGAAAACTTCTGCAGGGGAACCTAAAACTGAGCACCCAGGACCCCACGCTTCCATGGGGGTGTGTGGGAGAAGGGGTGTGTAAGAAACCTGCAGAACTGCAGAACTATTTCACAGTCCTTTGCCAAGTAAATTCACACTTCTCCAGGGGAACTGCAGGGGAAGGATGAACTAACCCAGAGGTAATGCCCATCACGGCTGCTGAAATCCAGAGGACAGGTAAGGCAGGTGCAGCCAATGCAGTTGTCTCGGCTCACATGCCTAAAGCAACGGTGTCCCTACGCCACAGTGGCCAAATGAATGGGGAGGAGATTTCAACAGATCACTTAAGTCAAAGGCAAGTGAGCCCATGGAGCAAAGAGAATTAAGTTATTCTTTATCTTTTAATAATGTTTCACTTCTGGGAAAAAAAAATTACCTTAAATTTGAGATGGTCCCATTTCCAACAGAGTATAATTAAGAGAAACCAAGTTTGAGTCTTAGAACTCAAGCCTGCCCTAATTTGGACTTTGACTTGATAAGCTACAAGGCACAAGACAAGGGGCACAATAGAGCAAAACTGTGACTTTAGGGATGAGTTTTTCTAAGTAACAATTTTAGAGCATGATTTTTTTTATGAATGCTTTTCTTGTAAAAAAAAAAATAGCATTAATATACTGATCAATTAAACCTTGCCTAGTATAATCACCATCTATTATTAGAAGCTTGAAAGATGGCCTTTCTATGGATTCTGAACAAGACATGCAGTCAACAAAATATATGGTAAAAAAAGTGACACAAGTGACACAAGCATGTTTATTCAGAACCATTTTATGATGAAACCTGAAGCAGCAAATGAGAATAAAGAACACAAAAAATCAATCTTGACAAAAGAAATGCAAATTTAGAAAGAAAATTAATCTTTTACAGTTTTGTTTTCCTAAAAATCTCCTATAAAGTGATACTTGATGAAAATTTGCTGTAATGTGAGTAATAAACTATAAAAATATTTATATTCATTTACAAACATACAAAGATGAAATTATCCTAAGGTTTCGGGCATTTTTTAGTTGAAGATAATCTACTTTAAGGGAGAGAAAAAATAAAGTTAATTTTTTTTAATTTAACATACAAAGTAAACCTTTCAAATGCAAGGAAGTCAGGATCCAAATATTAAACTTGTGGTAAAGCAATAAAATTCTCAATGGAAATTAAAGTGCCTACTGCAGTCTTAGCAGAAGTCAAAAAAAAAAATGTCAGTGTGATAAGGCTGTGACTATAAACTCTTTATAAATGAAACATGCAAGTGTTTTCTGCAAAAGAACTCAGGCTGTTCAGTACTGTAGTGCACCACCCAATCAACACAGTAATGTAATTTTTTGTTACCAGTGCTTCTCATCTCATTTAAGATCAAGGAAGTCTAAAAAGTTGACAGTCATTTAGCTCATGTCCTTGTAATTCCACATTGTTGTATTACAAAACCCTCTCAAACCCAAGATATTTGGTCCGTGTACTTTAGGAATACACAAAATTCTGCTTCCGTGACGTTCCAAGCCAAGCATAAGGCAAGAAATGGTCAGCGATGGAGACAAATGACTGAACATGAGCAAACAACAGACCAGTATTTATCAGTAGGATTTGATTTGACAATATTTTTCTTTTCAATTCAAGTCAACAAAGCACATGATATTTGTAGACATTTACAGTTCAAGCATGATTGTCAAAAAGAAAAAAACAAAACTAAACAACAACCTCATTATACATTTATATATAATTGAAGAGCAGGAACAAATAGCAAGAGTTTTCACCATTTTAGAAAAATTGGAGATAAGAGTACAAGACTTGAACACGCTTGGAAGAACCCTTAAAGGGATGACAGAAGCTAGATTTGAAAAGAAAAAGAAGGCGTAATTAGGGAAATGATGGGAAACAGCTGTAGCAGTAAAGCTGCGCTGGTTGGATAAGAGTTCAATAACATTATTTTCTCAAGAAAAAAAATACTGCAATAATCGAGATGTAACACACTGAGAAATTAAAATGTAATTTTAAAATAAGGGATACAGGGTTGGAGTCAGGCAAACACAAAATAAAATAGAGAAAAAAGTTTGACAAGTGAAAGAAAGTAAGAGGAAACATTACGTGATTTGTCTATCATGATTAAAAACAATTCAGTGAAATCCGAACACAGAGAAGGGGAGAAGGAAAAAGAAAAGCTGGAGGAAAAACTTAAAAGTTAAACTGAGGCTGTAAAAACAGTAACAATAAAAAGTGAAAAAGTAGAAGGGAAGGAAAAGAATACAAGAATTTAATGGTAGGACAGAAACCCAGCCTGTTTGTGGATTTGCTACTAGAAATATAACACAGAATCAGGGTTAATCAGAAGAAACCATATAATCTCAGAAAAGGCAAAATCCCTAAAAATAAAGCATGGAGAGAAGAAGAGAAGACAGTAAATAAATCAGAAGTTGCAAGAACAGGCAGAGTGGATTGAATTGAAAGGTCCATACTATCTAAGAGCTTGTATTTAACCACAACTTCTGCTCCAACCAAGGATTTTACTTTCAGAGTTGGGATGACGAATTTGTGTATGCTATTTAGAAAAATGGAGGTACGTTGCAGCATAACTCACTATTTCATTCTCCCATCCTTTCCTAATAAATCCTAAAATTCTACTCTGCTTTCTCCCTGCCACCAAACATTAACCCAACGCTTTTAAAGAAGTATGCACAATGATTCAAGTCATTCCCTGATGTTTAAGTTCACTTTCATAAGGTATAGTTAGGAGTATTACGTTAAGCACTATTTTATTTGCATTTTATTATCTTCACCATTGCTTGAGTGACTGGACCAGTAACAGGTTCTGGAAAGATTTCAACTGAAAAGGACCGGTCAATCTCATCATGTAACCTGGAGTGACCAAAAAGAACAGACAAGTATCATGACAGCATAAACCTGAAGCAGTACAAATGAGTCTAAAGTATGATAGGAATGAGATGCTACAGTGGAGAAAAGACAAGAGCTGTGAAACAGACTCTAACAGAGAAACACAACCACCTTTACATCATGGTCTCATCCTTGGTGGTAAGCATGAGAAAAGAATCATTTAAGAGAGAGAACTGTGGGACAACACCTCCATCCTTCTAAATGCATGGCTAGAATACGAAGAAATAAATGCGGTTTTCAGGACATAAAATATGGGTTACCACTGAACAGTCAGATTACAATCAAGAAATTCAAACTTTACACCTCTAGAAGAGTCCATAACAACATTATTAACAGCTGGGTATGCAACTGTACATTTTCTGGAATAGCAGATTCTTCAATGTTAAGACACAAAATATAGGAACTCTTCTAGTAATGAAGAATGTCAGGCAGTTTATTGCAAGATCAAATAGATTTAACAAACAAAACCCTGGTTTGTTTTAAATAGAAATGAGTCTGTCAAAGATAATAAATAGAGATTTTAATATGATCTATATGAAAAATCCATATATGACTATATGACAAGCTTTACAAATGCTGACTCTGATACTCACCCTAAAGTTGTCAGGAGAGCTTAGATACAGCTTTTCCCTAATGTCTTCTGGAGCACCAGCACAAAGCCTGTAAAAGATGTGGTAATTCCTCTCTTCTTTGCCTTGCACACAGATCCTAGATTTCTCCAGAAGGTAGTGTGATACAAATCCACCAACCACCGAGTTCTAGGAAGAAGAAATATTTTTCTGATTTTCTGAATACTTGTAAGGTTATTTGAGATTCAGGTTTTCAATTTACATTAGTCTGTTCACAACTCACTCAATGGATGCTGCTCCAAAGAAGATTAAAACGTACCTATACCGAATACATATTATCATAGAAAAGAAACCATTCCCTTTGCCATAACTTCTTCCCCCAGCTCATGTATTGTGTATACGTACACTCTGCTTAAAAGACAGGTCTGCTTCACCCCCAAAAGCAGAAATCTGTAGTAGAATTTCAGGAGTTACTGCAAAGAGCATTGCTGCAGCCATCCTTACATTTTTTTTGGATGGCAGTGATAATACAATCCTCTCTATTTGCATTTCACTGAGTGAAGTAGTAAAAGTGAAGGAAGGGTTAAAACGATAGACTACATATTTGGACATCTTAGGCAAACTAACTAGGCACAACATTTTATTTCCAACACTTGCACTTCTTTTCTGAGAAGGAAATCTAACAGATTTTGAGAGCCATTTGTTATCTGGCCTATGATAAAATTCCCTGTGTCTAGGGAAATCAATAGCAAGGAAATTCCTAAACTTAATGGCCATTACAGGAACAAAGAAGGATTTACTGACTGACAAAGTTGACTAGTTATGCAGTCGTTCACTTACTCAAGAGGTCTCAGTCTGTACTCATATCACTTTGAGAAACCAGACCTAATAAGGTGACCACAAAGTGAGGTGTGACGTCTTGTAATAGAGGGGCTCAAGTAAATAGGCTGATCTTGCAGCCGAAAGCTGAAACAAGCTTTGAAACTGTTTCTGAAGATACTCTGAGTGCCATTTGCTTCTGTTGAAGTAATTAATCTCAAACACCATGTAAGTATTGACATGTAATTTGACAGATCATGAATCCTTTCCATGTATTAGCATGAACAGGACCAACAGATAAAGGCCCTCTACCCAGAAAGGAATTTAGTCTTTTACTATCTAAACTATTAACCCAATCTGAAGTTTAATTGCAAACCAAGTGATGAAAACTTGGGAAAAGACCACAAGCTCAAGACCAGATGATGAGCTTAAATTTTGCAGGAAAAGAAACAAATTCCTGCAGTTCATCTGTCCTCAATCAGAAAGATGAGGAGGCATGTACATAATCTCTACAGAGATCATCAACAAAAGTCTTCAGCTTGGACATACTGGACAGCCGTACAGTCATCCTTAACTGTGGAATGTGTGTATACATACACCACCCAAACAAAGAAAATTCTTAAGTTACGCAGTTGAGTAGTATTTCTATCAAAAAACAATTCTTGACTTTTTTCACATACATATTACTATGTGAGGTCCCAAAACTTCATACAAATACATAAGATATCAGTAATTCATTTAAGCTTTAAATATGTTCATATCTCATACGCAACACACACTTATTTGTGCGTTAAAGAAACACATTAATACCTAACAGCAAGTGAGTTATTCTTCATATAGGCTTTTTTGCAATGAAGGGACCCATTTTTAATCTTTTGCGGGTAGAAACAATTTTCCTACTGACTTGCCACTGCGTTCCAGTAATGACACCGTACAGTGTGGCTCTGGTTTTCCTTTCAAGGTGATAGAATACAAATCCAATCTACAAAGTAGAACAGTAGCTATTTGCTGCAAGATTAATAAGTCTATTCAGCCTTCTGCCAGTCTAGCGTTTTCATTTTATGACAAAAAAAAAATCATCTGTAACAAAATTCCAGTACCTTTTCATTGAAGTGAATTTCAACAAATTTCCCAAAACGACTGCTGTTGTTGTTGCGAACAGTCTTTGCATTTCCAAAAGCTTCTAAAAGGGGATTTGCTGTTTAAAGAAATTAATTTTTGTAGTGTTAAAATTCGATCAATGAACTAGCAAAAAGAAAGAGATAATAAATACCTTATAATTATTCAGTGAACTTATCTGGAGTAAGGTTTGATAAAGAAAGGAAAAATATCACCTGTTATTGCAAATTGTACTGGATATATTGTGGTGGAACACAAAATTATGTACTTAAATATCATGTAACACTGCCAAGTACTTGAATCAATACTGTAAGAAATTCAGAGACAAACGCTAAAAATTATTCAGTGATGTTTTTCTACAGCAAGTAGGTAAATAACTGATATATAAACTACATAAGACAAGACAGAATTTGACACTTCCCAATTAGCTGTTATTCATGAAATCTAAACTATCCACTTATCCCACAGATAAAAATGCCACTTAAATGTCATGCATGCAATGTCTTAGATTGATTAGGAAAATAAAAAAATAATATTAGAAGAGTGTGTCGATTTCAAAAAACCACTTTAAACTGCCCTTTCAAATTAGGTCAATTAAGGGACTGAGTGATTTTATTTTTTATTGGCTTCTGCTTTCAAGCACATTAAAACCCATACAGAAAGAGTGACAGCAAGCAATCTAATGTTCATAGATATATATATATATACACACACACAAACATCACGCACAGTTTAAGCGGTTTGAAACGGCTTAGTAGTTATGAAATACAAGGCCTCTGAAAGACTGCATTTTACTACCTTTGAAGATCAAAGAAAAACAGTTTACTGAATCACGTTAGCAATAAACCACTAAAAATATCTGCAAGATATTTTAAGGCTTCTAGCTAAAAATAAGCACTGGAAACTAAGTGAGCTGAAACTCAGATTTAAAACTCCACTGACAACCATCTACATATCTGCTCCTACAAAAATTAACGAATGAAGGAATTACATCAATGCTTGGATAAAGTATGGATGATAATGCATCATTTAATGGGACATGAGAATTAACTTTTTTTGGTTTGGTTATATTTTTCCTTTTTTCTTAATATTTAAAGCTTATGAAAATGTAAATCTGTCTTCTTACAAGATCTTTAATAACTATTTAAGCATTTTATGTAATACTAAGTTTTAAGGAAAAGATTATAAGTCAAACCAAACTGCACGAGGTCTTTCAGCTAGGCTGAAGGTTTCTCTAGTAATACATATGTCGTAAGAGTACTCATTAAAATCGTGCCTAAAAAACTTCAGAATTTATGCATCAGATGCTGTTCTAGATTAAAAACCTCAAACTCTTTGAGGAACACCTACAAGTACCAATTAATTTGCTTCAGGCATTATCCAACTCCTGTCCATTTTCTGAGTTCCTTTAGCACACAGTGGGTTTCACTAAGGAACTGGTTTAAACAAACCTACAGCAACAAGAGATTAAAGCCTGAAGTACTTCTTTTGGATAAGAAGTTCCAATTTGAAAACAGAAAAATTTAAAACAAATGAGAAATTTAGTAATTTTTTTAAGAAAAAGAGAATCAAGACAATTCAAAATAAATATAATATATGCTTTAGAGGACCCAAACTGATGTATGAGGCATTATTAGATTGGCTGAGGGTTGTTTGTTTTTCAGATATTTGTATTTTTTCAAAAAGCTGTTTTCTGTTCAATTAGAAAGTGCATCCAACATTAAAGAGGCTCATGGGGATGATCAACAAAATCTCTTCTGACCTTGTTTAGGAGTCTATTATAAAGACAGATACAATCAAAGTGTTAATCTGAATTATGTGATTTATGAAAAAATGATGTAACAGAAAAATTACCCAGAACCATAATTTAAAAGAACTTCCCTGTTTTATTTTGCTTGGAGAACCTGATGGTGAGGAGGAAGAACTACACTTTCCTCATACTAACAGATAGTAATGAGAAAACAATCTTGAAGATTTCATGCAGTTTAAAATCTGACCTTGGGTACAGTATGTGTGTGAAGTTCAATTCAAACAAACACATAAACATTTTCTAGATCAACAACTGTATGATACTATAATAAAGTGAATCACAAATTAAAAAATTTTTTTCAGAACTTATGATCAAGGTAAACTACCTGTAAATTACGCCCTAACAAGTCTGATATTATTTCTATCCTTGCTTTTATTCAGTTGCTGTTGATTCATATTTCTGAAAAAATAAATAATTTTGAAACCTTTAGTTAAATGAAAGGAAATTCAATACCTTCTACAATTCTGTCATCAATATCTTGGCCACTACCATAGGATTCTGTCAAATACCTGCAAAACAAGATAAAAATATCAGTATCATTCATCTCATGTCAGGTTACCTCAATTAAACAAGGTTTAACATGGTTGTGCACAAATACTTACTAACCATTTTACTATAGGGAAAGCATACTGATTTTAAGTTCCAAATATCTATACATTTTAAAATAAACTTAAACTTTTAACTTTTCTTTTTTGTTAAAACAAAAATATTCTTGCACACTTCCATTTATTTTTTGAATACTCTAAGGCCTGTTAGAAATTTCTTTTAGATGTGAATATGAAAATTACAGTTTAATAGAAATATAATCAAACTATTACTGTACTGTATTTATTAATAATCTTGGTAAACACATAAGGTTTCACGTGTATTTCCTGAATTTAAGACTGTTTCCATGCATACAGTTTCTGTGTTCATAATTATCAGTGCTAATGAAAGTCCCACATGGACATGGTGAGGATAAGAAATTGCAGGTGTATAAATAAGGCAAGATTCAATTTAGCAATTGAAGAAAGAATTCAAAAATAAAACCACAATGTACTTGCTACAAAGTTCCAGTCTTTTAAAATTTTTTTTTCCTCCACACACAACACATGTTTTCTGGAAATGCACAGATGAATCTGGGATGAGTTAGAAACAATACTTGAAAATGGGGCCCAAGAAAAAAACTTCAGAAGCACTAACAGAGCTGCATTAGTACCTTTTACCTTCTAATCACACAAGCATAAAATAAAGGGAGAAGCAACAGCAATGATATTCCCCTGCTGTGTAATGAGATCCTTCTTTGCTGAGAACCAGAAGAATAACCTCCTTTAGGAGCATTTCTCATGAGATATTCTTCCAGTGCCTGCTGTCTTTTTTTTTGTTTTGAAACTCTTAGCAGGAATAAAGTCAGGATGTCCCCTGTAAAAAATCATTACCAGCACCTTGCAGTAATTCCTACAGCTATCTGTGAAAGGTTGCACAGGGGCGGAGAGGGCAGTATGAAGGACAGACAGACAGACAGTTGTGACAATTCTTCATGGGATGTAGAAGATAATACCTCTACTGTACATAAATACTAGAAAATATGTGATGTTAGGGAAAAGGGAATTAAAGATTTCTAGAAGGGAACAAGTACAAGGTGGGGGAAAGGAGGGTATTCACACTACCCACCCTGTGCTTCCCTGCATAATCAGGCCACCTATGACACTGGTGTATTTAATGGAGCAGTGCTCTCCACTTACAGTGTTCCAGAGTGATAAAAAGCAGTTACAGTACAATGCAAACATGGAAGAAAGGCCGATATGTATCAGCAATATGACTTCCATGTAGTTTAATACACTGGATTTAGTATTGGTCATACATGAATATCAATAAATAAATGTATCACATTATGCAGTTTTATTCAGTAAACTAGGGTAAAGTATATTAAAGTTAAAAACTCTGGATACTCAAGCAAACTAAAAAAAAAAAAACAACAAACAAACAACCTAAGGGAGAATAGAGAAACACACATTTGTTATGGCAAAACCAAGTGTCTTTCAAGACACAGTTAAAATGTCTAGTTATGTTTTTTTATCTACCACAATACCAGATGTGCAATACCAAAATGACTGCATTATAAACCATAATAACGATATGATGGCACTACAATCAAGTTAAGGTTTCTGTGAGTATGTAGCTGTTTCTGCATATTATCATGTCAGCATTTAATAACTCAATTTCCTGTAAAAAAGTGCACATAGAAGTTAATACATACCTTACTGAATTGTGTCTTAAATCTACTGATTACTTTACAGTTTGCTCTGTCCATATGTCAACCAAATGCATCAACACAAGAGATTCACATAATAACTTTGGTCCAAACACACAAACCTCAAAACAAATTTAGTGTTTTCTGTCTTGCCAGCTCCTGATTCTCCAGAGACTATGATGGATTGACTCATCTTAAGCACTTTCATGTCACGGAATGCTTTATCAGCTTAAATAAAAGAATACGTTAAACATGACAAAAATTAATACTCAGTTGAATTGCAAGGATAAAGTTAAGCTACAATGCAAAAATTAAAAAGTAACATTTTCAGGAATAAAAACTAAATCTTTACAACTGAATGCATTACAGTTTATTATAGTGTGCCTTCCTTTAATTTATACTACAGTTGTTCATCTTCCAACACTGACATGTAAGAACTCAAAGTCTTGAAAACAAAGACCTATTCGACTACATCCTAGTTAAACAAAACAAAACCAACAATCTAGAACTAAATCTTTAGAATTAAATGTCTTTACAAAATAGTAATCAATGTTACTGTTACGTGTCTTTAGAAGGGAAACTTCCAGTTGTACTCTGCAACAAGTAACATCTGAAGAAACTTGGAAAAACTGTCTCTTGTATGCAAAAGCTATTTATACTCTTGATTACAAAACAAAACGCAAAACAGTGAGAAGGCTTTTAAGAAGTTAAATCTTGTTATAGTTTCCAATTATCTTTTTATTTTTAAAAGTGACTGAAATCAGATTTATCCCATCAATAACATTTCAGTGTACTTTCTGTAACACACGTATATGAAAGGAAATGGTGTATGTGCTCTGGCAACATAATAAAAGACAGAGAAAATGCCTAAACTGAAAGACAGTGCCAATTATTAGTACATCCTTTTCACTTGTAGAATCGGAATTTCCTTTTTTCCGTTTGTTTTTTAATGATTGCAAATTATGTTTAAACTGCTTAGGCTTAAAAACAGTGGAGGTGTAGAATAATCCTAACAGGGTTATCACAGTCACTAATTTCCAAGTTCTTCAAACTGCATATCAAAGATGAGAAGATTTGCAATTTCAGCCATTAGTGCTTTTATTTTATAATAATTCATAATAAATTAATTAGTGCTACATGTGGCAATTTATAGATAACTGTGAAGTATTTAACATTTGTTTTTTAAGAGACAAATACAGGCTCAATACATACCAATTGCAAAAACGTGCGGTGGTAATGTTCCAAGAGATCTACCCTGGTACTTTTTAATAGTGTCTGAAGAATAAAACTTAGGTATATCAAAGTATGGATTCACTGCAATAAGAATGTTGGCTACATAGGTCTGTGAAGAAAACAATGAACAGCAAACTATTAGCTAGGATCCAAGCAAGTGGTTAACAGCAATAGTCTATTACTATTGAAAACTATAGCCTATATATAACAACTGCATTTTGGATTCTCCCAGCTAATGCAAATACAAGACAGCATATATTTTTACAGTTCCTTTCATTATCTTCTCAGCCCTTCTGGAATGGAATTATCCTGAGAAAATTTCCTAATCACCAAGCTGTGGAATATGTCCTGAATCTGACCTTTCTCCCAAACTCCTTTTCAATTATTTCCTATTGTCTGCATTACTGGATCAAGGATAGGAGCCAAAACCTCCTCCTCAAAAGTGAATAAACTAAGCTCATGGATAGCCTAATCCACTGTCCTCCAGTGAGGAGGATAATTTTTCAACATCTAATGGAAGCAACTCAGCAGGAAGGACTCACAGGATCCTGCCTGGGAATGCATTCAAGCCAGGCAATAAAAGCATTCAGCCGAGAGAAAATTAGCTATAGCTGCTTCCACAGAGAGAAATACAGAATGTAAATGTTCTCTCATAGAGAAGGAATTTGAGAAGAATCCCAAAGGCTGCTTTTTACCTTCCCATAGGATAAGGAAGATTGAAGAGAGGGGTTTTTTTAATGTTTCTGAAAAACAAAAAAACCTCTCATAGCTTGGTTATAATGGCCTTATTACATACAGGGAAGAAGAGAGGTCAGAATCAAATTAAAAATCAGATTTGCAGGAAAATATCTGAAGAAAATGAGATAAACCTTCAGCCTGAATAACTGACTTGCTTTGTTGTTAATGAGAATGTCCCTAGAAAACTGAAATTTGGACACTATCATGATATATTATTAGAAGGCTGGATCACACATAATATATGATGTTTCTTACATGGTTCTATTTTCAGCACTTATTTCAGCAAAGGAAAACTTTTCTTCTAGAGTTGCAAGTACTAATGTTAATTTTCCTTGAAATTACAAGACAAATGCTGTTAACCAGGATTAAACAAAAGGCAGAAAACTGTTTACAAGGGAAAGGTAGTTAAAATATAAACTGGGAAAAAAAAAGTCAACTTTTTTTTCTCCAGAAAATATACCCGCTCTGGACAACATTAGTAGTACTTGTTTACATTGAAGAAAGGTTTTATGAATCAAAATACTATCCTACTTCATGATCAGTTTAGATTCAGAATTCTACTTCCTTGGGAGGTTTTATTGTTTGATTGGATTTTTTTAAGGATTATTTTTCCAGAATAGCATTCAAATGGCCACTTTTATTCATTTATTTCAAAGCTGTTGCTTGATCTTGAGCCATAAAAATTTAAAGCAATGTAAATTAACTGCAACAGAAGAAAATAGTTACACATTTTTTATATTTATATAAAAGGACTTAGTTAAATTAATTTTACTGTGGTATGCTAAAAGAAAAGTTGATTATTTTAACAAAGGCACTTAAACATACCTAGAACTGTTTTATATTATACCTAGCCAGCTTTCTATTAGGGAAAAAAAAATAAGAAAGAAAGAAAACTCTTATCTTCTGTTTCACAGCTGTCAGTGTCTGAGCAGATGGCAAGGACAAAATGTAATTTAGTCAGAATTCATTAAGTACAATTAGGCAATTTGATAGCAGTATAAAAGATTAAGATGGACATCTGAGCTAGGAGGTGTCAAAGACGGCACCTGTTTGCTTCGTTCAAAAATAATGAAGAAAGAAAACCATCTTTGTTAACAGTGAAGTAAGTTACCTGTAGGAACATTTGTGATACAATGCTGTGCTATGGTTGCACATCAAAAGTCATGTGGGGAAAATTCTACTGCTCTGCCTGGTAAAAGTTTGCTGGCACTAATGTGATAAATGTGATTCTGATCTCAAGCAAAGTATAGTGTAAGAAAATAAGGCCAAAAAAAAGGCCTACAACCTCAACCTTTCCATGTTAGCAGTAAAAAATCCAGAATTGGAAACACTTGTTCAATTTTTGAAAGGACATCTATATTAGACTGGTTGTCATGACACATAATACTTACGTAAATTCTGTCCTTACTGTACCGAACTTTGATATTGTGAAGGAGAGTGGCCTCATTTAAATACATTAGGGAACCTGGAAGTAAAAGACAATCACATGCCATTAAGAGCTCAGGACTACCTTCATGTACAGACAGAAAACCAAATCTTAGGATTAAGGAGAATTTTACATCCCTTCTCTTCAGTTACAGTTTAATCCCATCATCTGTTTTGAGGCAGAAGTACTGACTAAATATATGCTTTAAAAACCACAGACCTGCTCTTAACCATACATCTGGAGTTGCAGAAAGCTGCTGAACAGAGTCAGACTACAGGAGCATCAACACAGGCTCTGCTCAGGGTAAATTCCTTTCAGCAGCCTGCCAGTCAAACATGGTGCGTCTCCCTCCGTACCAGCCTCTAAGCACAGAAACTGGTGCCTATCAAAATCCCTAGCAATGACTGTTTCCTTCCTTCCAGCTCCCCTCTCCAATCTCAGTGACAGTGTCCCCAGAGTAATGCCACCCAACTGCTGTTTGGAGTAACAGCTGGCTCCTGGTGATTTTTGAATTGATGAACATAGACATCTAGGCGGGAAACACTGTCTGGAGAAGCAGCAGGTATCACCACACCAGGCACCTACTCAACCTTCCCTGACTGAATTCTGAGTTTTGTTAGTACTAGGCCTCCTCAGAGAAACTGTTAGAGGAAAAAAATGCTAATACACTAAAACCTAGCTTTATTTTTCTCCTTCATTCTTTAACATAAAGCACCTGGCCCTGAGATTAACTCAGTTGGTTTTAGAACATGGTGCTACTAACACCACTGTCATGGGTTTGATCCCTGTATGGGCTGTTCACTTAAGAGTTGGACTTGATCCTTGTGGGTCCCCTCCAACTCAGAATATTCTATGATTCTGTAACTGTTGAAATGTTACACAGTGGTGGCACCCACAGAAAGCTTCAGACTGTATGGGTTCACATTCTGGCAAAGCTGGTCCTTGTTTTCAGCTATAAAGCAGTGGCAAGTGTCAGCAGGCTTAAAATTATAGGGGTCACTTCCAGGTCCCACTGTAACACTTTAAAACATTATCCCTAAACCAAATCAGGGCACTACTCATTACACAGCCTCCATTTTCAAACATGCTCAATCTTTTTTACCTCACTGTTTAAAATGCAAATACACAACGCTATTTTGCCTAGTTACAACTGACTGGCTGCCATACTGATAAGCCTTACAGTACTACAGTATAAAAAGTCATACCCGTCCAACTACTGTGGATGAAGTAAGCACTGTGCTTGTAATGTCTTTTCTTTTTAAAGAAAGACCGGACATGGCACTTAATGCCATGGTCTAGTTGACATGGTGGTGTTAGGTCACAGCTCAGACCTGGGGATCCCAGGTCTTTTCCAACCTAATTGCTTCTGTGATTCTGTAATAGTAACTGCTACCACCCTGCACCTCACACAAGGATTATATACACACCAACAAAATTGCTTCAAGTTGAACTGATGCTCTTTCTCAAGGACTCCAGCAGTAAAAATGTATTCTAACTTATTTACACAAATGTGCAAGAAGGGCTGCCAGTTTGCCTGACCTAAAGTCAACCTGCCCAGCTACCTTGTCCCACAAGGATGACTGAAGTAAGCACCTCTTAACATCTCCTTCAACGTTCTTCCTGCTGAACCAAAACATACTGGCAAAGAAAAATGGGAGCTTCTCAAATGCATCTGTGTTTTCGTTTTCCATCTTTTACCCTTCCTCCCACAGTGGATTGGGGAGTGGCTGTGGCTCTGTCCCCTACTACCTGCACCAGACTAGCCTGAAGCAAAGTCAGGTTCACCAGCCATTTGCAGCTTCCCTCTGGCTTGCGTAGCTCCACTGAATAACAGCCCTTCCTTCCATTGCATGACTCAATACAGCTTTGCTCCAAATGCCTGGAATAATTCACGCTTCTCGAAGGACCTTGTACCTTCTGGTTTGTCCAGAAGAAACCATCTTCCTCCACAAAATCCCCTGCACTCATATTCCTGCGTTGGCAGAGGCATGCAAGGCACACTTTAGCTTTACCCTAAGGAAACTCTCCCTTTGGATCACACCTGGCTATGCACAATTCCTTCACGAGGAAGCATGCTGGCCCCCATTACCATGGCTTTTCCTCTGCCACCACAGCAGACACACATTTTCCCACAACCCCACAGCCACTGGTAGCTGCAGCAAACACGCACAGACACCCAGCACTGCACAGCAGGACTCGTCCTCCCCTCCCCAGGCACACCCAGTTCACATGGCTGAGAAAATGGCACTGCCACCAAAAATTGCAGGTCTGCCTTCACCTCTTTTTATGGGATCATCCCAAGAGAAAGAGACATTAAAAGCAAATGGGCCAGAAACAGAAAGTCCTTTTTGCTCTAATGAAAGCTGAAGTCTCCTTCTCCCCATGTGTATGCCTGGGAGGGGACAGGGTGTTAAAAAATTAGCAAACTTCTGAAGTTAAGTCATATGGATTCTTAGTATTGAGATGAGAAACTATGAAATAATAATTGTATATCAACTCCCTTGGCTGTACCTTTGTAAGAACCTCTCAGGGTTTACAATATGTTTTAAGGAAACAGTTAATCATCAACTTTTTATTAGGTTGCTTATCTAAACAGCCAAGGACCCCAGATATCACTGTGGCCCCAGTGCTCTCATTGCAATTCCTTGTTAGAGCAGATATACCTGCACCCTCAGTGTGCAATGGGAGCTTGCTCCCCAAGGGAATGTAACCACCTCCACTCAAAAAATGCAAACTAAGGCTTATGTCAGCAACTTTGAAATGCATCTTCTTTAGAATAAATCCTTTAGAAGAGGCATCCATATCCAGAGGCAAAGGAAGTCACCAGAGAGAGAGAGAATTCTGAATATTCACAAGGCTCATGCCTAAATATAACCAGTGTATGTATGTGCATTTAGTTGAACATATATTTACTTATACACACACAAAGTTCATGTAAGTGAAGTGAGGCACTAAAAGCTAGGAAGTATCAATGTCAAATTTACTCACACTGCCTTTCCTGCACAGATAACAACACACAGTTTGTACGGAAAAAAACAACACACAGTAATTGCAAGGCTCTGCATCTGTAGAACTGGGGGGGCTTTAACAGTCATATCCAATACCCTGTCCTCATACCTGTCTTTCAGGATTTTTTGGGAACACTATTATAAGCACTCAATATAGGTTTTTTCTTAAAAATCAATGATACCAAACACAAATGCTCTCTGACAGAGAAGAAAAATGAATTTGGGATTCACACATCCTACAGATAAACCTCAACCAGTGAGCAGAAAGTGAGAAGGAAAGTCAAAGTAATATTTGATACAGAAAGGATTACTGGACAAAATATTTTTAAGTTTTATCTTCTACTCAGGAAGCCAAAGAAGATATTTTCTTAGACTAACTTAGTTGAATAGTAGTCTGCTGGAATCTCAATTATTTCCATTATCTCATTTCAAATTTCCATTCCCTGACTAGGACACAGAGGTGCCAGGACATCTCAGTAAAATCACTGGGACAGATACATGGATTCAGTGCATTTCCCTAACAGTCACCATGTACAGAGAATACAGACACCATCTTTGAAAAGTTGCAACCCCCATCCTGTTTGTAAAAATATAAGCAGCTGGAAGCAAGGCTACCAGCTTGGTTCTAACTGGAACAACATTGCACCATCTAAGTCATCTCATAAGACTCAGAATTCATCTTTTTGTTTCTTACGGAGAAGCTGTAATAGCTGTATTTCCTGTCAAGGGATGTAAATACTAAATCCTATTCCAGGAAAGGAATTGGGGTTACATCACCTAGGCAACTTTCAGACCCCTTGCTTCTATTTTAAATGAAGAACAATAGAAGATACTTTTGCCCACTATTTACAAAGTCATCAGTATTTTCACTAACCAGTAAACACTATAGGAAATGTTTAAAAGACTTGCCTTCATCAGTATTCAAGACAGGAGAGGCTCTGTGATTTGCTCACACAGAGCAGCAGCAGCAAAATATTTGTTTAATAAAATCTAAAATGCTGGTGACAGCTGAGTAAGCGCTTTCTCAGTACTCTCTCCCCTCTCCCCAGATTTGACAACTGTTTCCATCCCTCTAACTAAAAAATATTTAACAAAATGAAAGCCCTGCAGATCAATAATGACATTTATGACACAAATTCAACTCAAAACTCCTTCTCTACCAGCACTCCTGTATTCAATTCAACTATTTCCTTTTCCAGTGGTTCTGATAGGTCCAGAATCCCATATTCAGTTTTGGGAAGTTATCTTATAACTTATTTTCCATTACCTGTACTTCCACAGGAATGCTATCTGAGAAAAGCCTTACATATAGGAAAATGCTATACAATACAGGTGCTGATCGGGCAACTGAGTCCTTTTGTCACACTATAAAAAATACACTTACACCGATAATCCAGTATTTCTGAAGTAATAGTTGTATATGAAAATAATTTAACTATCCTCTAAAGTGTTCAACTGAAAACTAAAAACCACAATAAATTATATTTACAATGGGCTTACTTCAAGAAGTTTAAAGGACTAGCAAAGGTCATACATAAATTCAAACAAAGACTACAAGGAAGAAACAGGAAGCTTGTAAGGAAACAATATTCACTTCATTGCAGATTTTTTTTCAAATATATAATTTATTTTTAAATTAATAACTTACAGTTATCTTCTACATCCTTTTTGCTATCCTCCTCTGCAGGAAACACTTGGTTGACAGCAGCCTGGAAAGTCTGTTAGATGAGAAACATTAACATTGACAGAATTCCATAAAATAGAAAAATAGTTCAAAGATGTCTCATGTAATCATTCAAATGAGTGCACTGTAATTGTGCATGACTTAAATGAAGTCACCAGCTTTATAATTCAGAATGGGAAATTTTACTGAATTTCTAGATGCAGACAAAAGCTGCATTTATATTACCACACTACATTATAAAAATGAATTTATTGTAATACGTATTTTATTGCAGTATTATTTGATCCTCAGGTCAAAAATTGCATGTCACACTGTGCAATACAAAAAAATAAGACTAAAAAAAGTACTGCAAAGGGAACAACATTATAAATGGCACACAATTTCCAGTTTTGCAAAGAAGCAAGAATGAAACCCAAATTATTAGTTTGGTCAAAGGACTGGGCTGCCATTATCACATGCTGTTTTAAAATATTCCTACTTAAAATATAAACGTTCAATACATAGCATCCTCTGTATTACCAAATCCTGTAGCTTTGGTTGTTGTTTATTGGGGGTTTTTCTTCAATAAATCAATACCAAACTAAGACAAAACCTTCCTTCAATCCTTGTATTCCAGTTATACAAAATGACCATTTATCAAGTATTCACATCCAACTGGAAAAATTCCTAACAAAAGCAACTTTGTTTCTTTTTTCATCTCCAGAAATCATAATTTATATTGTTGTAAAAAGGAAGGAAAAACATCCCAGTATACATGCATTACAGCATCTGCAGAAAAATACTTATTGTACGAGGCAGATTTTTAATTATACTTTTTGTTTACTGTAGTAATAGCTCGTTTGCGCCAGCGATGAATGAACAAAACCCCTGTTGTACCAATTAAACACGACAGCCACCATGCCGCTGCAGGCACAGGCTCCTTTTCCCCATGGAAATGGAGACAAGAAGTCTAGTCTAATATTTGAAAAGGCAACCAACTGGATCTAAAGAATGAACTTAATAAACAAACATGTTTGCTTGCTTAACACTGTACTCAGCAAGGTAGTCCCATGAGAAACATCTCACAGGGAAGTTTAGGAGAAAGACAGCAACTTATTTCATACTTGCTTGAGCACAACAGACACAGTATGAGAGCTCCTGGGGTTTACACCATCATGAACAGCCACAAATTTCAACTCCTTTGAAGTGGGAAGGGTTAAAAACGTTCCAGAGCAGAACTAACTGCTGCCAGTCGGAAAACATGAAATCTACGATATCCCTTGCCTACAAAGTTATCATAAAGTATGCAACTTGTACCCATAATAAAATATATTTTGTCATCCCTTTATCAGGATCTAAAGCAGAAAAATATATACAAGATGTTCTCCTAAGGGAAACAAAGCTGCTCGATGGTATGTTGGAACATCTGAACGTCCATCATACCAACTTCCTCTAAAATATCCTTTATCAGAGTTTGGCAGGGCCATGGAGGCCCTCAATGTCTTTATCTACCTCAGAACATTCCTTGCTGCTATTCAGAGTTTTAGTTGGGCAGAGAGGGCAGAGATTCACCACACCCTTTCCTCCCTCTCGTAGTATTACAGTAACTACATATTATCATCATAATTTTCTCTACAAGTTTGTCAACAGTAAAGGTAAATCCCTTTGGGTAGAGATGTATTTGAACACAACAGTTCCCACATAAGTAGTTCCCTGTGCGTGATACAGTGGGAAAGTTTAAAAATAATATGATTGGCTTCATAAAAATGTAACTTCACTGCTTGTTCTTGTCTGCTGATGTGTAAACCCATTAACCACTAAAGACTTTTTTTTTCTTTTTACAGGAGAGAGTGAACATGGTATCCAGCTAGTCTGTAAGATGCTTCATAAACCTTTGATACTTTAACATTTTTGGAACTAAAGTCAGCCATGCTAGAACTGTCCCAGAAGAGGAAGGGCTTTTTTTAATGTCCTCAGCCCTCTGCCTTCTGATTCAAGATAAATTTAAATGGGAAAAAAAAAAATTAATGCTGTATTATCTCCTTTTTTCATTCAATGTAAATAGTGACAATTTCTAGAATATTTCAGAAGTGATAAAGCAAAATGAAGACTTATCTGAAAACTGATGTTTTGCCGTTGGACGTTTTTAGATAAGAACGTCTATGTTCAACTATGTCAACAAAAAAATTCACTGCCCTATGTCAGTTGGAATACTGCTTTATGTAAGGTAAGATACTTCATACGTAGGTAAGTATGATAGCTCAATGTGCAGACCTCCACATATTAAAATCTAGTATTTTAAATAGAAAATGAGCAAGGTATCGCAGATCTATCAATTAAAAAAATATTCAAAGGAATTCTTTACTATATCATTCTATTTTTAGGTTCTTTTAAACATTTATTTTAAGGAAAAAATGCTTCAGGTACTTGGTGGAAGACTTTTGCATTAATCGTAGCTTAGGACAAGCTTGTTCTAAGAAAATGGAGAGAGTATTTTGAGACAGTGAAGTGGTCTTAGAAAGCAAAACAAGGTTCAGGGGAATTTGTAAGGGGTTTTCTGCCCTCTTTGTAATGAAGCAACCCTTGAAACCCAATGGCAATCTTAACTATTCTCCCAGAAACCAGATGAGCGAAAAAAGATATCTTTCCATTCAAGCAGGATCTTCTTTGTACCGTGTAATCTAATACGCGTAACCATGCCTTCCTTTATTCCTTCCAGATACAGACAGGAGACATCTCTACTCTCAGCTGTATTTCACAAACCAACCTACAGCAGTACAAACGGTGTGTATGACAGACGAGCATGTCTCACTTGCGCAAGTTGTGCTCACTGTTAAAAAAAACCCAACACCTTAGCTTGAAGCACTAAACATTCTGATCCTTACTTTCAACGTACATTTATTCCTTTATACTTAGCCTGGAAAAATACCTTTCTGGTTATTCACAGCATACCAGAGCAGGTGGCGCATAAAGCCCTCCATGACCCTTCAGAAGCGGCACAGAGCCGTAAGGTGTCTCTCAGCTGAGGGCTGGAGCGGGGTCTGCCAGTGCCTGCAGCACCTCACGCCTTCCCAGTGACTGCCAGAAACTCATTGGTGTCAATCTCTAGGAAATGCTTGCCCCCTCAGTGCCCCATGGGGGCCAGGATGGCACCTCAGGGTGCAAGCCCTTTCAATGCATCTCTTCACCACTTTACTTAGATTTGCTACCTCCAGGAAAAGAGTAAATTCCCCACTTGGCAATTTCACTGTCATCTGCCTTCTCCCTGTTACAGCATCAAGGAACAAAACAAAGGTATATGCAATGGGACCCAAGGTTACGAATCCCTGTACATTCAGAAAAGACTGCTCCAAGTAGAAATGTAAATGCAATAGCAGTTGATTTTAACAAATGGCTCCCTTTCTACCCCCCTCCTTCCTTGTATGTGTGACTGCTGTGGGCCAGGGCCAGGACTGCCAGCTCTGGTACCACCGGTCCAGTTTGGAGCCCATTCTCAGGGTAGGACTCCAGCCCTAGGTGGGACCGTGGCTCACTAGCAAACCACTTTCCAGTTTCTCTGGCTTTTTTTCCAGTCCTAGCCCTGCAAGCCAATGATCTAGTTTTTGGGAAGAGGTTCCTGTCATGTAGTACATGCATGCTCTGTTCCAGCAAAATGCTCCTGCAGCTCACATTACTGCTCTTCATGCAGGGCAGGCTGGGTGACTCAGATCCCCACCTCTCTTAGACACACAGCCTCCACACAGAACTGTAAACACTTGAGTACGGGCTGTGGCGCCCAAAACTGCTACTGCTGGGTTTTAGCTGAATTGGAGTGTCAGCCAACTACCTTCACAGACTCTGGACTGGGTAACTTGGTTTCATAACACGAAGCAAGCTACCACCACACTGGCCTCAGCTCCTCTGCCCCCCTTCCACAGCTTGCTGCCATCCTGAAAACTTTCCACTTCTTCATTTTTAAGTTGGATCTGTTCTCTGACCTCATTTGGGGTGTCACACACAGCCCAGCAGGCAGAGCTGAGTGGGTGCCACTCTGCAATGCCAGAGCCAGTTACAGGTAGGGAAGGGAGGGATGGAGGGGTTTAAGGCATCAGGAAACAACTACCTTGCAGCATTTACTGCAGTTATTAATGTCATAAAAGGCAATAATCAAACACATGCATACACATTTCCTTTTCAGACTGTGACCTCTGGTAAGCTACCAGTGCCTACAGAGAATACATATGACATGGTAATGACCCAGATTAAAAAATAATAATAAGTTACACTGCCCGGATATGTTTACAAGATCAGGTTACTCCGCCCTGTAATTATCATGAGCAATTCTGGAGCTGCTGGATCACGCATTCTCGCTGAAGAGCACTTCTGAACTATCATTTTAATAACAAAGTGATAATGAGTATTAATGCTGAGCACTTCAAATGAATGGTCTAAGTGCACAAGAACAGAGTCTTCTTAAAAAGACAAGAAGCAAGGAGAAATGTTTCTATAAAAAGAAATCAATGACACCTTGAAAAGACTGAGAAGGTAACCAAGAAAACTTTTTACTCCACCTTTATTAATATATGGTTAATTAATTAAGTTTAATTATTAAAAATACAAAAATATATAAAAATATAATCTCTACAGCATTTAGACTGTGAAGCTTGTTCCCTTAGATGAATGAACATTAGGCTCTTAATTGATCTGCTTAATTCAAAACAGACAACGGCAAAATAGCAAACTCTCTAGACAAGAGATTTTTTTGTTGTGAAAACCATGAAACAATGTATTTGTATTTTAGGATCATTTTTTTGTTGTTGCTTTGGGTTTTTTTTAATTATATATGGTCCCTGAAAGGAGCATATGTTAAAAATAAATGGTGACTCAGAAATATCCTTATCCTTATTATTGTTTCTGTTTCAATATATAGGCTTTTGCTCTTTATCACATCAGGACAATTCCGGAATATAAAAAGAAATAGGAGTGGGGCTGAAATTTATTTCAGTCAGTTAAATATTAGCCATAGATTTGGAATATTTAGTATTCTTGTCTGAATAATCTTGTTCTTCCCCAAACTGAAGAATGCATACTACTACTACTAAACCTATAGACCTTATCTCTCACACACAAAAATCATGTTACACTTGCTTTGTATTTCTAAGGTAAGCAAAATCAACTTCCTCTCCAAGACACACAAAAAGGAAAGCCTATAAACATTCCCCCAAAAGGAAGCACTGCTGCATAACCTTTTGACCTGTGACAAGGCATTCTCTACGATTGATGATATAAAAAAAAAGGAAGTCACAAACACATTGTTGTCTTTTTTATGTCCTTGAGTACAGAGCAAGGACAAAACTATTAGAAAGAGCACATAAAATATATTCACAAAGACCAAAATCACAACTTTTAAAACAGTGTTGATCT
Organism: Atrichornis clamosus; assembly: GCA_013400975.1. Taxonomy (NCBI): domain Eukaryota; kingdom Metazoa; phylum Chordata; class Aves; order Passeriformes; family Menuridae; genus Atrichornis; species Atrichornis clamosus. Next base: position 29,735 of record WBMZ01002840.1, read on the forward strand.
TCTTCTAGCTAGTACAACCCATGATGCTGACCATTTGAATTAGGATAATTGATAGCTACAAGGTGCCTCCTGTAAAAACTGACAGTTACGACATACTGAGTCTGAAAGATGTCATGATAAATGAAGCCATTGGAACACACTAATTAGGACGAATTAGGTGTCCATTTAAAAGTTACATTTATTTTGACTTTAATTTGATGTAGCAATTCCATAGGACCTTTGTTTGACATCACATTACTTCTCGAGGTACTTGAGTTAAGAGGATTCATCTTTCAGTCTTCATCAGTCTAATGGTATCTAATCTTAGCCAGAGCCTAACACATCCCTGCAGGACCCTTCCTATGCATGCATGGGAAAAGAGACAAGCTAATCTCAACAGTAGGCTCTTAATCAGTCTCTAATTTAGAAAAATAAAGCATACAGTACTGAGTCAAATGGCTACAGAGATTCAAACCTCCTCTCTTTCATGAGCACTACACAACACACATGCAGATAACCAACACAAAGTACACACTTCTTATCAGTGGGAGGGTTCATTTGCAATACAAGCTATAGCTGAGCAAAGATCCTTAGCCAAACTTAGAACAGAAAACTGATTTTCCACTCTTTCAGGCTGGGAGCAATTGAAGATACTGGCAAAGATCTGGCCTACAGGTAAAGAGGGTTTTTGCATGTTTCTTCTCTATTCCTTTGTCTGTGAGACACTTACCTTGCCTTTCTGATTCAAAGGCTCAATAGTTAAGTTGTCAGTGCCAATGTCCACAATCATTCCCATCTGAAACCCATCAGTTGGGTGTGGAGCCCAAACGGGCTTACCGTCTTCCATTGTGGGATCTATCCAGTATTTCCTGTAAGAAAAAAAAATTAAAATTAATCAAAAAACTTTGTATACTAATTCGATAAACCGTCAGGATTCACTATATAGACTTTAGTTTATTATGTTTATTCCTATTATTCAGTAATAAGCAGCCCTGAAACAAGCAGCCCTGCAGACTGGAGCCAGCCTTTTTCCAAACAGTGACGCTTTGCCTACAGAGGACACCCCTTGGACTTCAGCATGGAGGAAATTCAAGAACAGAACCTTTTTCTTGTGGGGTCCACACATTGCTCCCTGCAGCTCTTTCCCCAGCTTCCCTAACTTGTGAACCAAGAAGGGAGTCTATCTCATGATCAGATTAGAAGAGCAAGACAGATTCAAAGCCAAGACTATACTAACAGTGTGTATATACACATATATGGACACACGTGTAAAGACACACACACACACATATATCTGTATGTGCATGCAGTGGGTCATATGACTAATGGATACTTGTCTGTACTTGATTTGATGGACAAATATTTACATTTTTGCAATAGCCACATGTTGAGGAATGTAAGCAGAAATCCAGTCTCTTGGCATTTGAGACAAATGAATGAGTTCGCTCTTTTTGTGTGGCTGAGCATATGGCTTTTAAATAACCCACAAATATATTTGGTTTCAATTGTTTTATCATACCACAAGCCTTTCAGAGACTGACTCTCTGACACTGTAACATTATAGCTGTGCCTCTTAAGGAACTTTATTTTCTATAAAAATATGACATGAAAATTGTTTCAAAAGAATTTTGATGTACGAGTGAAAAAGATGCAAAGGCCAGGACATTAAAACCTTATGCTCCTCAAGTTATACAGTTAAATAAGCTCCCAATTAAAATGGAGTATTTGATTGCATGCAATACTCATTGAGCTACCCAGGAAAGTTGCCAAGGCTGGCACACTCTGAATGGCTAATGGTGCCATTTTAAATATGCTGAATTGGTCCTTTTTCTTTTTTTTTTTTAAACCTACTTTGTAGTCCTTACCCTAATAAGAATAGAGTCCCCTCAGCTTAAAAGGCTTGCTTCTCCTGGCTATTTCTTACTCCCCTCCAAAACTCATTCACATACTAAACTGACATGTTTTAGTGATTCCAAAATTTGTAAAAGGTACCTCATACCACCAAGGTGTAACTTGCCTCTCTCAGCATGAAGGAAATGAGTCTGCCAAGGAGCAAAGAAAACACTGGCAGCACACTCCAGGAGTTTAAGGAAAGCTAGGGAAAGTGTCCCACGTTTCTCTTTTCCCACATCTGAAGGCAAAAGAGGATCCAAGATTTCTCACAACCAATGAAGGCTTTGCCATAAGCAGCAGCAAGGAAAAAGAGTGACTGGCCCACCAGAAAGCTGTACAACCATGAGCAGAAAAAGACACTCTTGTCCCTCAGAGGATCTGTCAGCACATGCTGCACATGACCTGCTTTTTACTGCCTCCAAGGACAGGTTAGAAAAGTCTGAAGAGAAGAAAAAGCCTTGCTGTGATCTCTTTGAGAATGCTGCTGGTCTTAGCATCTTAGTCAATAGCAAACTGTCTTATTCCTTGGCAATTTTAATGTGTAATTACAGGAAAACTTGTAATTTACTTTTCTCCCATGAACAGAGCATATTAACTTATTTTAACTATGCATAGAAAGTTCTGTCCTAAAACCTCCAGTGTCACATTCACTTCTATTTACTTCAAGCCTTTTGCCACAGCCTATGAACTCTACAAAACAGCATCTCCATCATATGATGCCATCACCCTATGATAAATCCTGTAAACAACATCTGTATTCACTCACAACTGGCTGTGGGCCATTTTTTCTTTATGTTATGATACTGAAAAAAGAATTTTTATTTCCCAGCCAGACCTCACCTCTAAATCCAACTGCCATCATGGGCATAGTTGCTAAACAGATCAGTTTATTTCTGGGTATAACCAAGCCTTCATTTCTTCACAAACCTATCATTTGCTTTTAAAATGCTAGTTCGAAATAATAGTTACGCGATATGTCACACAACCACTAAAAACAAGGCTGTCTTTTACATCCCAAGCAGCATGGTCAGGGCTCTGGATGTAACCGTGTTGCTCAAGAAACAAACCCTAAAATTGCTGCCAAAATTTCTGCATGAGTTAGATTTCAGCCTCCCCAGTTCACAACCAGATGCTTCTGCTTTGCTCACTGACAGGGCTTTTTGCATTGTTATATATTCTTAAGGCTACTTCATACTTTATAAATAAATTATCATAGGGGAGTGTCACAAGTTGAAAAAATCCTCTTGAAAGACAGAGCAGTGATTGAATTCAGCCACCACCAGGAAATGCAAGTTTAAGAAAAGTACCTGAGGCTTTGCAAGCATCTAAGAAGCCACTGGGTGAAAGCAATCTAAATATAAGTGGTTATTCATGGGACAATTAGTTTTAATAAATACAGTCTTCTGTCTGAGAAGTGACACAAAACCAGTTGTAACATTCTGGTTTTGGCAACACTCTATCTTTGTCAGCTGGGACTCTGACAGGGAGCACACTGAAATCAGACACCAAAACCTACCAGGTCACACCTGCTCTATTATTTACCCCCATCTGATGTATGTGCCATTGCCTTGATACAGATGCATGAAGCCTATTGCTGAAAAAGCACTTGAACAGCCAGTTTCCAGTCCAGAATTTTAAAGGGAACAGAAACAAAACAACAAAGTTCAACTACCTGATATAAGAAGAAGAAAATAGCACTTTTTAAAAACATGAAAACTGAATTTTTCTGATTAAAACATACATACCACAAAAGTATAAACTGGGGAAAGTATGGATTTGTTAGAGAACCTTCAATTCATATTTTCCCCATAAAACAATAGTTACAGACCACTCATTAATAACTATCTGTGGGAATAAACTTTTTCCCCCCAATATGCATCCATCTAAATCCAATCTAAATGCAGTCCACCACACTGCTGAAAGAGCACACCCTTTCTGAAAACTGTGAAAGCAAAGAGACTTACATCCAGGCTAAAAGCACTAAGGCAACAAATTTGATAGCAACACCACCAAACACAAGGAGTCACCTGAAAGATGCTTCCAAATAAAGGGGGCCTAAAGAAGCTATCTTCCACATTAGTATTTGTATATATGCACTCAACATATATTAAGGTAATTGATTTTAAGTTGCTAGATCATCTTGGTCTCCATAATTAAGACATCTTCCAACATGAAGAAGAGAATTCACAAAGGTTATGCTTAGAAGTGGGAAGTCAGCTGCCCTTTCCGTCTTTCTAGTCCATAGCACTGTAGTTTTTCTCTCTGTTGAGCAGGAGAGGGATAGTAATTAAATAAACCTTTGCCTGAAGTTGTTAAACTTAATAGCTATTCCTCAAATGTCAAATTTTATTTCTTCATATTGGTATGCAGTAATAGACCTTGCCTTAATTATCAGCAAGAGTACTTAACACATTCGGCACTGGCTAAACACTAGAACTAGAAGCTTTAATGCTATTTTCTCTCAAAAAAAATTATCTACATAACATTTGAGTATACGAAACAACTAAGAATTCCTCAGTTGAAAGCTGACACTATCATCCCACTTATGTTTACCTAAGTAGTACTGATTTTAAAAGAATGTAATACAACTGCAGATTATTCAAAAGGAAACCAACCACTACCATCTGGTGAAAGAATTCTACGAAGGCAGAAGATAGTAATGCAATTTTAAACTCGTTATCAGAGCCCAGAGGTAGGCACTTGCATGATCTGATCTTATTTACTATCCTATGAACAGTCTGCTATACCAATGCACTGTACTGATTGCTCAATTAACTAATTAAAACAAATGAAAAATTAGATCTCATTAAACAACCGACAGTAACTCATTAGAATGGCTAAGTCCAAGGAAAATAAAATAGAATAGTTATAGTAGCAAATTATTACAGTAAAACACATAGGTTATTTTACATTAAAAACACATTGTACTAGTGTGTTTAAGAGCTGCCCAAAATTCTGGTGATTACAGCAGGCACATGAGAATGCTTTGGACAAGGTCCTGTGAACATACAGGAGAGACCAGGGAGAAAAGCACTGACACACACTGGTAGCTTACCAGCAGACAAATTACTTTTTTAACCCTAGTTCACTGCTTAGCTGCAACTTCTTCAAATCAAAGCTCAAGCAGCACTCAGCACTCTACTGCAGGTGACAGTATTTTAAATGAACTACAGATATAGTAGAGATTTATTTTTATTTGAGCTAAATACAATCCAGTTATAATTGCATTGTTTAACTGAGTATTAAACCCATTCCATTTTTATTATTTGCTTTTCGAATTCACTACAAAACTCTTAACACATTCTAGTTTATCCATGTCACACTGCAGCTTTTTCATACCTAAAATAACATCAGCAAGGTAATTCTGTCAAACAGAGACTGCTGCCAAACTGAAAAAGAGGAATGGACTGGAATATAGCACAGCACAAAAGTATCTTCAAAAACAATTTCCTTTGAAAATCTTAATGCTGATTTGTTAACAGTCACTACATTTTGTAGATTTATGCAAGTAAAACAGAGTTATCATTCCCACATCTGAGAATTACTAAATAAAAACTTTTTAAAGCTACCTGTTCTGACTGCTGGGCACAACCTGAGTACAACAGCTGATGAAATTATTCCTGCTTCTGCCTCTTCCTCTCCTGACCACCTTGAGAAGTACTGATGCAGGGTAGGAGATGGTCTGAGTAAGAACAAGTACTTTGAAAAAACCCCCCCCATACCACTACTTTGTCCGCAAGTATTTTTGCTGTTGCCTCAAAATAAGCCCTTAAAAAGAAGGAATTCAAATAATGGTAGGAAATTTCCCCCACAGCAACTGAATGTTTCATATATATCATCATCCTGAAAATCAGGTGATACAGGCATGGTGCAAGGACTCTCAGTTTTGAAATACATTTTTTTCATGCTTTTTCAAATGCATCATGTTCAATCAATCAGCACTTTTGTATGTGTATGCACATTTCATATAACAAAAATGTAGCCCATTAAAAAAGGATGATATTAAAAAAAGCAGCTATTGTAGGAAGCTTATCTAACATAATTTGTACTTTGACTGAATAGATTTCTGTAAGGCCAAGTGTCTTTCAGCTGTTGTTTACTAAGTGCAAGAGTCTCAGTATTGCTGAAGAAACAAAAATAAACACTACACGGACAAGAAAATCTGCCATTGGAGGTTACAGTGAAGCTTTGAGAAACCCAAAGGAAGGAGAGTTTAGGCAATTTTAACCAACACACCAACTCTGCAGGTATGGCAGAAGAAATGAGTCCCCAAGAGGGGCTGTACACACTAAAGGATCACTCGTGGCACACCAGCAGGAAAAGCAGCACTCTCATGAACTGTACCCATGTGAGAAGATAACGAGTGGAGAAGATAGAAGGTGGAATGAGACTAAGCAAAGGAAGACAGCACCGTACATGTCACGTGAACCAGCAGATTGATACAGACTCATAATAAATCCTGACATAATCATGACCGTGTTTGTACCTGACATGATGAAAATGAAGAAGGACCAAGGCATATAGAAAGAGGAAGACAGAAAGCTAATTTGTATAAACTTTAAAGAATAAATGGAAGGGAACAAGCAGCTTCCATCTGTCATCAATGCCAAGAGATTTAGCTCTCTGCAAGCTGTAGTATGGAAGCATTTGCTTAGACCATTAAAAGAACAAGCCGTCATCTTACATGAAGCTTTGCTTGAGGACCCTATAAAAATGTTAGCAGCAGTTCCAGCTTCAAGAATATCAAATCTACCAAAACGCAACATCTCACTTAAACTAAGCCTAATCAAAACCACTGTTTCAAAAGCCTCAGTTGACAGTTTTTCAATCTGCCAACAATAGGGGCTGATGGAGCAAGTGTTTGTGAGGGAAGCTTTCCACTGGACTCTGCTTAACAGGATTTAGTTGGGTTTTTTTAAATGCATCCCTCACCAGACCCCATGAGCAACAAAGATGTTTGTGGCACCTGACCCAGATGTCCCCTATGCACACTGTGCCCACCTGCCCTCCCCACAGCAAGTACTGACTGGACTGGTCAAGGTATGGTTTATGCAGTAATATCCTACTGCAGCAACAGCTCGAAATGAGAACAAAACAAAAAACCAAAACCCCCCCAATTTCATGAAAGCTAAGCTGAAACAGCTCTTATTTGCAGCAAGGTAGTTCTAATTAAGGTCTTAACAAAATTCTGGCTAGTTTTTAAATTTTGGTGAATTTCAGCAGCAAGTATTTGTCCAATTCAACTGCTGCTATACAAGACTGAAATGAATTTTGTACAGCTTGTAAATTTGTAAAACTCTAACCACAGAGACTGTGATCTTCTATGACACAGAAATTAAAACTTGATTCATATTAGGATCAGAAAGGTCTGATGACTTCCTGTGATTCCTGCTCTTCTACCAGCTTTTTTAGCTACTGTTCTCTCAAGAACATTGTTCTCATTTTAGTTCCTACTAACAAAATAGAGAGGTCTTTGTCCCAGTTCTTGTTCATTAAAATAACCTGAGGGGAGCTTCCTGACAAACCAAGAATTAAGTATGCCAAGGGGATCTGCATAAGCATTTTGAACCAACAATACATACTCCAGTAATAGCAACAAGCAGAAAGAGGAAAAGTAGCAAAACCCAAAACACAATGTGAAATTTGAGCAGCAAAGTTAAAATTAAAGAAAAAGCTTCTCAATTATCATCTGGGTACTACTCCAGAAGTATTACAAAACAGAAATGAGGACCAGAAGAACCAGCAGAAAACCAATAAGGCTACGAGACAGATTTTGAAAGAGATTGTTCAAACCAACTTAAGTCTTTCAGGCTTTGCAAATCAACCCTAGTGAAATCAGCAGGCAGCAAGAGAGGAAGAAAGGGCATACCAAGAGAGAAGTCACCAAACAGATAAAGACATCAAAGCAAAATCAAAAGCATCTTAAGCCATCTCATGATATATAAAGAACACATAAGGATGCACTCCTTCAGATCTAGCTGGAGTAGTTCAAGCAGACAAGGTGAACTCTGGAGTTAACTACCCCTATGGTAGTAGTCATGCTGTGTGACCACTGGCAGCAGTGCTCAAGCATGCTGGCTTAACTCATATTCCATGAACAGCTTCAACAAGGTCAAATAACTTCAAACCCCTTCAGCTAGAGCTTTAACCGTGTCTTTGTTTATATCCTCATGTGCTACCTTTTCCAAGTGTAAGCATCAGAAAGAACAAATACTTCTTGAAGGTTGAGGATGACTCTCTCTAAGCTAATAAAGTTTAAATTCTCCTCCGGTTATGTCATTTTCCAGGCTTCCCCACCCATTCATCTCATACTCTCTCACTGTCAAATTAGAGTGGCCCATTTCCCCACCCAACGTATGCTGCTGCCAAGACATTGCTCATCTTCAGGTGACCTAAGACAAGAACTGATATGTTTATTCTCTTCTAAGACTACGCGCCCACTGGTCTCTCTTTGGGCTTTGTGTACAGGGTAAAACAAAAGTTACCAGTTGGCCTAAGTCTACCAAACACAAGAGACCTCACCTTCGGCACAAAAAGTAGAAAATCAGATTATGCCAATTAAAAAAACAGTAAGAAATTCCTTCATTTGATTTCCAAATACTTAAAAGGAAATGCTATCACTTATCATAAATATTGGTTTGATATGTAAATACATGGTCACTAGCTTCCATAATCTGAACTGCAGAAGCTGCCCATTATAATAACAAATCAGGACCCAAGAATTTTAATCCTCTGTAGACTATCATGAGTGTTGGCTAAAAGCACATCTTGGTGTAGCCAGCAGGGCCTTGTACCAGGTAAAGCAAGGATATATTGCATTTTATATCAGCTTTTGTCTAGCTGATTCAAAAAAAGTCTGAGGTAGACTGAAACACAGTAATTTATTCTAACTCATATGAACACAGATAAACCCAAAAAAGTTCACACCCCCAATACAAAAAAATCAGAGGAATGTTCCTAACCACCAATTTAAGGGGGAAAAACCCAAACCAAACAAGAAAAAAAACCCCACAAATCACAAAACAAACCCCACTTTTGAATGCTTTTGAATTTTTGGTAATTTACCAGCTACTCAAGAACTCTGCACAACTTAACTAATTTTTCAGAAAAATACTTGAAGTAAAAAGCCTACANCACTTTTGAATGCTTTTGAATTTTTGGTAATTTACCAGCTACTCAAGAACTCTGCACAACTTAACTAATTTTTCAGAAAAATACTTGAAGTAAAAAGCCTACACTACCAAGTGACAATACCATCTATTTTGTACTTTTCGAAGAGTCATGGTAAGCCCCTGAAGTTCAAGCAGCCCTACAACAGAGAAAGTCAAGACCTGAGTCATAACCTGAAGCTATCTGTAACTTTGTTCTCTGTGGCTGCCATCATGAATGCTTTAGAAATACCCCCAGGACTCCTGAGGGTGACCAACACACCCTCTGGCCACTTTTCTGAACCCATGTCTTGTCAAGTTTTGAACTTCAGGTATATAACCCTCCCATTGCAGTATAATAAGATGAAACTAATACAGAGACAAGCAAGCAACCAACCTGCCCTGAGTTTTACCAGCTGATAAATACATACACATAAATAACCAGAGACACAACTGCATGACTTTTTTTCCAAGTCCAACAATAAAAAAACATTGCCAAACAATACTTCCTGGTACCTATCAGTGGAAATGGAACTGGTATTTTAGAAAATTAAGGATACATACTCAACCAGGATCCAAGTCAAGTCAAATAAACTAAGCACTGCAGATGGCAGCATCAAAGGCTGCTGGAGGGTGTGCAGGAAACCTCAGATGCTTGATCAGACCAATACAAAGAGCCTCGACTGGAAAAAAATACGTTTGTACTTTCTGACTTACTACCAGTATAACAAAAAGCAAGTAAATCAGATGTTTTCAAGTAATACTAATTTTGATTTGACCACTTTATTAAAGAAAAAAATACTAGAAACTAATGACAATGAGTATCTGCAGGTCAACAGGTATAATCCAGGAACTGATTATTGCCATGTCTCTCTGTACAGAATCCGTAATTCTTTCAGAGACAGAATTAGTTCCTAAAAATGCTTACACTGCCAATTTCAATCTCCTTTTTCATCTCTCTGTATCAGCTTGTACTTCTTACAAAAAGTACGGGTGTAGTTTATAGGCAATGAGCTGAAACACAAACATTCTGCCACAGATCAGTGAACTCAGGACAAACTCTCCCTTCAGTAACACGTAACTAAAAAAGGAAGATTCTTGTCCAAGTCTATTCAAATCTTGTCTACCAAAAGAAAAAAAAAAATTATTGCCAAATTCACAGATCTCACTGATAAAAGTAATTCTGACTGAAAGCTTTCTCTTAACATATAAGACCATGACAGTCATTTAAGACAGTCTTAACAGCAAAGACAAGAAAGCTACTCAAAGAAGTGACACAGTACATGTTTTGTCAGCAAATTCATCAGTTTTCTTGAGAAGATGAGTATAGTGGGCCCATTACTACGATACAAAAAACCAGTAATTACAGCAAAAGATAAAGATCATTTACACTATATCTCAATCACAAAAAAATGATCTGGAATAAATGCTTTAGGAATAAAATCCACCTAAAGCCCACAGAAATGATCAAAGGACTGGAATACTTCTCCTATGAAGAAAGGCTGAGAGAGCTGGGGTTGTTCAGAGTAAAGAAGAGAAAGCTCCAAGAAGAGCTTGTTGTGGCCTTTCCATAAAACAAGGAAGCCTATAAGATGGAGAGAGACTTTCTATCAAGGCCTGTAGAAACAGGACAAGGGACAACAGTTTTAAACTGAAAAAGGGTAGACTTAGATTGGATGTAAGAAAGAAATTCTTTACGATGAGGTTTGCCTGGAGAAACTGTGGATGCCCCATCCCTGGAAATATTCAAGGCCAGGTTGGATGGAGCTTTGAACAACCTAGTGAGGGCAGAGGGGTTGGACTTGATCTCTTTATAAAGGTCCGTTCCAACTCAAACCATTCTGTGACTCTAAAATAACCTTTAATTCTTCCACTGTTCCAGAATAGTTTGCATTTTTACAGAAGGCCAAGCACTGTAAAGGCTTGGCATCTGACCAGCAACAAATCAGACAAAATCTGCTATTAGCACTGACAGGATCTTGGCAGCAGAGAAAACTGCAGACCATAACAACTTCCACATTAGCCACATCCTGACCACAGCTCAAGTCTCTCATTTTTTGGTAAGACATTACTCTCTGCAAGGTTTGAGAAAGTTCCAGGCTCCCCTAAACCTTGGTACGGGGTCACGGAGATTATGCACTCTGAACTAATCTCTGAACAGATTTTGCTACAGTCGAAGACAAACGTGCTTCTGCCAGACAGGCTGATTTTCTTACTAATGATTCAGTGTCTCAGGGAGCCTCCCAAAATGACTGATGCAACTCCCACAGCTCCAATACTTTTATGGACCATGAGTTACAATAAAACCTGCTCAAGAACATCACACTTACTTTTTATTCAGAAAATCACTAGAAGATCAAGATCAAAGCCCGCCTAATATTTTAACAACTGATTTTAAAACCTCAAATACCTTACCTGAATGCTACTTCTTGTTCCCATCATGTATAAAATGTTATTTATTAATTTAACTGGAATGCTGCAAGAAAGTGCATCCCTGCTCATGATTCTGTTAGTCAACAATAAGCAGAAATTACCAACCAGCATCAGCACAAAAATGGTTATAAATTTTCTGTCCAAGATCTACACAAGAGACCAGGCTTAGCCAAATGCACCTTTAGAAGAAATCTGGGAGAACTTTAAGGTTTTCAATAGCAAGTGTTGTGGTGCAGACAATAGAGCAAACACACTCTCTTCACATGCAGGAGGGCCATCCCTGAGGCTGGGAACTGTACTGAAGCACAGCAACCACAGGCACACACAGTCTCAATATATCTGATATGAAAGTAAACCAAAAATAACTTATGCAGAATCACAGCTCCCAGGACTAACCTCTAAGCACAATTACAAATTCTGTACAGAAGCTCATGCAGAGGACAAACCACCAGAGTCACATGCTAAGATCAGCCTATTTATTTTGGCAAAGAGGCAAGAAGTAGACTCAAGGAAAACTTTTAGTCAGGTTGTAAATTCAGCCACAAAATGTGGTGCAGGTGTTTTTCAATTCAAAACCTCCTGAGCAATTACAGCTGGAAAAAATTCTGGGAGAAATCGCAGTGTCATGCTGCCACACTATTTCCCAACTGGGGTCAGGAGCTCAAAGAGAAGAGTATTTATTTGTGGCACTTGGGCCTTCATTTCAGATCAGTATTTTATACAAAAGTGCACCTCCAGGGGTTAGGAAACTCATCAAAGAAGTAACACCAGGTAACCAAGTCCCGCCCCATGCATTCTTCATTTAAATCAGCTGGAAGGGTTTCAATCTAGATGTCCAGGACATGTCCATCCAACGATAATCTGACAGTGAGACGTTTTTAAGCGGCTAGTGGATCTAAGATCAGATGACAGAGTGAAGCTCTGCTAAATAAAAAGATACTGCCATTATCATGGCCTAACCCTAACTTTTTCCTTTTTTTCCTTCAACTACATGAATATTTAGTTTCAATTTCATTTTACTCTCTTTAAAAAATATCCAAGACTTTAACATTCTTGGTGGGACTAGGATCATATTACATTAATTTTCACCTCAGGAACAAAATGATAAATGAAAACACCTATAATTATTTTCAACTCTAAGTAACACACCTCTTTCATTTTGTTGCTTTTTAGCCCTTGTTATAATACTTTGAATTAAACTGAACACATTGTAGGGCAAAACAAAGTATTATGCTTTCAAAATCAAAGGTATCTTATAGGAGGTGCAAATCGTCAAATTAAGATATTTCTGGTTTGGATTTTTTTTTCTTTTTTCACTAATTGTGAAGATTTTAACAATACCCATTATGTCAATAAGAGGAGAATTTCAGAAACAGAGAGCATATTTATTTACACAATTTTTTTCAAGTCATTATTTCTCCTGACATAAATCTGAAAGATAGGTTTTAAACTGAAGGGATACACCTATGTTAGCAAATAACAAGGTACATTAGTGCCTTGTTAGTGCTTTCACTTGTGTAACAGTGAAACAGCAGCACTGAGGGGCCAGTGACCATACTACACACATCCTGAGAGTTTTACTAATTCTAGTTTGTACCAAATATCTCTAGTCTGGTTCCCCTGACTGAATATGAATTCACAGCAGACTATCAGGTGTTTTTCTAAGAGCATCTTTCAGTCTGGTTTCATCCAAATAGGATCCAGTTTGGTTCCTGGGCCTGCAGTGCCACAAACGCAGACAACCAGGAGGTTCACCACAAGAGTAAGCTCCTAAAATGAACTAAAACACTAATGGAGACACACCTCTAGTTATTTTTTTATCCAGCTGCTGATGGTTACTGGCATGAGAAAAGACTTGCTCTAATAGAGTGACAAGCCAAGTTAAGGTATTTTTCCCCCTTTTTTATCTGCACTTCAACTATATTGCCATTTTAACCTAGGCTTTACTCTTTAATACTGAGCATGAGTGATCATAAAATATATAACTACCAATCATGCAGCTTTACTTAACCAGGAAAAACAGCCTTAAAACAATGCAAAGACAGTTTTAAATTAACATAAACTAAGTTTTTCTTCCTTCTTTCCTCCCCAAGGACAGACTATTGCTACTACAACACAAAAATTTAGCCTTAGGCCTCCAAAGTTCAATACTTTAAATGTATGCGTCTTTCAAAAAACAGAGTTCAAACGCGACCTAAACACAAATTGCGCTCTTCAGAGCTTATATAATTGCAGTAATCTTGTTCTCTAAACACGAAGTATGAATAAAACTATCGTTATTTCCAGTTAAATTGTCCCGAGATGCTTTAGCAGCTCCCAGCCTGTGAGCCCCCACCAGACAGCTCTCCCCAGCCCACCCAAGGACACTGCACTCCAAGTGCCTGACAAGCCGCCCTCACCCTGGCTGTGGAAGCACACACCGAGATGCTGTTGTCTTTTCAAACAACAGCTCTCAAAGTAAAGTATCACTTTCATGCTCACTGCTAGCTTACCACCAGCTCCCCATCAGACAATGCTGTGGACTGGAAAGGTGGAAGCAGCAGCAACAGGAATGCAAGTAAGTCCCGTTTCTGCATGTTTCGACATAACCCTGTTCAGCAGTCCCAAACAAAGACTTGTGCGTATTCAGACCACAAATAACTTTAATCATCGTATTTTGTCTAAAACTGAGGTATGGATTCCTCTCATTGGAAATTAATCTTCCTGCTGCTTGCCAGACAGGAGAGATTTGAATTAGGGCTTTAAGTCAAAAGCACAGCTAACACCTGCAGTCGTGCAAACCTAACCATGTATCAAAATTTCTGTTCTATTCCAACATCACACAGTCAAAAATAAACTTTTATTTACGGACAATATATAAAACACAACTCCAAATTGTTTCAAAAACACACTGGAAGATACTATTAAAAATACCCTCAAGTGGAGTGTACAAGGCTCACACACAGAAATTCAAAATTTCCAAATACAAGACTGATGCAATGTTACTCTGCCACACAAACCACAGATGCCACCACCAAAAAAAACAAGTAAAGCCCTCTTTCCCTTCTGCCAGGACAAGAGGTACCCAGGACGAAAGTCACATTTCCCATTTCTTCTCCCCAACTCAGGCAGTACCAGTCCCAGCAACAACAGAAAAACATCTCTGCCAATGTGCATGATCAGTACTTCTCAGAAATTCTTTACTGAGGGGAGGTGCTGGAATAGGTTGCCTAGAGAACTTGTGGATGCCCCATCCTGGAAGTGTGGCTTTGAATAACCTGATCTAGTGAAAGGTGTCCCTGTCCATGACAGGGGGCTTGGAACTAAATGAGCTTTAAGGTTCCTTCCAACCCCAAGCATTCTATGATTCTGTGTTAAAAATAAACAAAGTAAGTCTGCATGAACTTCAAGTTATAAGTGGACTCAAGGAATGTACAATCCTTTTGTAGACATAAAAGTTTTCCCTTACTAAAAGCAAAATATTTGATACAGAAATACAAAGAGTATCCAAAATATTAAATGTATTTTCTCAATGATTCACGTATAAAACTCAGACCTTCACAAATCCAATGGTTTTTCCATAGCTTGGAAAATTTTATTCAGTATTTCTGAAACATCAGCAGGTTTCCTCATCTTCCCCAACTAATATTACCTGCAACATTTTGGGAAAAAAAAAAAAAATTCTCGAAATACATACAAGCATGGCTTGAATTACTTGGACACAACCTGTGTTCAGGTGTTCAAGGCCAATCTAGAAAATTCTGACTTTGAATGTCAGAAAATAAATATAAATATTTAAATATTTCAAAAAGAAGGATGTGCATATAGTAGCTACCAAACAACTGTATTTTTGTTCTTGTGTTTGTACAATATAAAGGAAAAGAGGAAAATGTAACAGAACCTCCATCAGCAGACCTCTGGAACTTACCACTGGAATTTCTTTGAGCTATCTCATGTCAGGGATGGCTGACATTGTGTTTCTCAACTGTAAAAGTAGGGTACTTGATGTGGATCACAGAGATTTGGCCCATATTGACTTCAGGATTTAAATAACACTCCTCTAGAACAGTTAAAAATAACTGCTTGTTTGGCAGCCCCCAAAAGCAGATTAAGAAACAGTAATATTTCAAAGACACCACAGATGAAATTTCTGACAGAAATTCAGCAGAATGGTGCTCAGCTGAAATTTCAGGGGGGCCAGAAATCAAAAAGACTAAATGATTTTGTAATGAGCAAAACTGACATCACAGGTTCAAACCATGTATCATTTACACAAAGGGCAGTCAAAACACTCAGTATCAAAACCACCAAGAAAGACAATCAAATGGATTTGCCTAAATGAGGGAGAAGGACCAGAAAGCATGAAACAGCCATTTCTACTTAGTACTTTTATGTAATTGACATTTTTGAAGAAATTTCTGATTTTCTCAACACTATTTCCAAGAAACAGGCACAACCCAATTTAATGCAACGTGCTATACATCATTAGGATTCACCCAGGTGACACAAGAGGAAAAACCTAACTTAATTAGATCATTTCAGATCAGTTGCTATAAAATCCATGGGTTTTGTTATTTGGCACATTTAAACCTATTATCCAGTTAATCAATTAGAGAAGAGGATAACACGAAATAGTTCTTAAGCATGCTTCAAAGATAGTTAAATCTTCTTATATTTTTTCTTTTAATTCCAAAACCTTCTGTGATCAAAAGCAGCATGTTTAAAGCCGTCCTCCAATACTAGAACAATCTAACTCAATAGTTTCAAAATCCTTCCCACTGAAAAATACATTATTACTAACTTCTAACCCTGAAGACACATCCCTTTGTTCTTCCAAGGTTAAGGCAAAACATTTTCTTCTTGCACATCTTTACAACTTTCCTCTAAATGCTCAGTACAAGCTACACAGAAATTTCACGAAGTTTTAAACAAACTCTTTGCCAAATAAAAAACTGTAAGGATCATGTAAGGACAACTATATGTAATACGTTAAATATATGTAATATTTACATGGAAAACAAAGTGCAGAATACTTCAATCTAGCAGAAAAGGCTGTAATATACAGCTGGTGGAAACAGAGACCACATAGACTAGAAGCAGAAACTATTTCGAACGCTATTTTGGAAATGTTTTGAAGAATTACTTTTAACCACTAACATGGATTTTAAATCAAGACCAGATTTTTTTCTTCCTAGTTCAATATTCCTCTGTTTGATTTGCAAGATGCTACACCCAGTCTGCAAAGCAACTGCTTTGAGTTTTTTTCAGTATACATACAGACACAGCCAAAGGTAAGCACTAGTGCCTTGTGCCAGAAACACTCCAGAGTCCTGGCTGGTTTCAGCACTTGCAGATATTCCATGGACTCAGAAATTACAATGATGTCAAACAAAAAACCTAGGACACAGTTCAAAAAGTCACACACAAAGTCCTCATGTTAAAAACATTTAACTGACGCATTCCTGATTACAAGCAAGACCCTCACTGCTGACTACTGAATAGCAAACCACAAAACAGTCCCTGATTTTTTCTGTGGAAAACTAATATATTACTAGTTTTTAAAAGACGAGGAATACAATGCAGAAGAAACTGTACTGCTATTGAAGGAAAGACTGTGGGATCATGTGAAATTTATAATCAATGGACCCACAAGAAGACAACCTGATGACTCCCTTTCTCAGGGCTTTACAAAGCATCCTCTCCAGCTTCCTGGACTTGTGGTCTACAGAGCTGCAAGCCAAGTTCAGGCAAGCATTGTTCAGAACTCCAGTGTGGAAGTCTTCAGCACTTCCCATATTCCAGTAAATACATTCATTATTTCAGACATATGGAGTCCATATATCTTCTTTCACCCAAAATTTGAGCTCCACAGGAGCTTAAACTACAGTGATCAGGAATTCAACAGGAAAGTCAGGTATGACCAATTCAAATTCCTCCTTGTGAATAGAAATGTTTCAAATCTGCTTTAATGATGGGTATTTCTTCACACTGTCGACTGACCTGAGCATCCCCTTGGAGGGGCAGTGGGGAGCTAATAGTAAACTCCTCATAGATTTCCTGTATTTTCTTTCTGGAGTAAAAAATCTTCCTCAGGAACAAGTTTTTGAGTTTGAATTATTCATGGAAACTAGAAAACTAAAAGCCTTTAAGTACAGTTGTGTCACATGTTCATATGATTAGAGATCTTCTAAGGTCATCTTAGAAAAAAATCAAAACAGTGTAAATGAAACAATTGTGTAGAATGTGACTCTGATAAAGAACCCGGAGGATGAATACAAGCCAGGCACTTCCTCAGAAACCCAGAAAACTCCAGTTCCTTTGGTGTTGAGACAGCAACAATCACATGGGGTTCAGCCACCTTCCAGTGACCTATATGAAGTCTTGAGGCAAGAACTCAAGAACAGCTGAGTTCAAAAAGAGTAAGATATAGTACAGAGCAGCCCAACCGATACAACTTTCAACCCACTGAACTAAAAAAAGCCAAAACAAAACAACCAACCAACAGACCCCATTTGCAGAATGCATCAACATATGAATCAGTACCCTGGTCACACCATGTTAATGGGGACTCCACCTCTCTTTACAGAGGCTCCCATTCCACCCTCCACAATAGCATACCTGTCTTCAATTACAGGGAAGGAAATGTTTCCTTCTATTGACTGAAGGACACAAGGTCTGAAGAATATCTTCTTATTTCCATTAAATAAAAAAACCTGACATTGCATTTTGATATCAATGTTCTTTTCAAAGGAAATTCACAGCATCCAGAGATTCTGTTTTATTTGGGTGATTAGTAAAAAGAACTTGCTACCTATAATGGTTTACTCTAACTTAAAATAACCCCATATGTCTCTTGAATAACTCCAGTAACTTGGGAACAAAAAAGGAAACAAGATTAATCAAATGCCTTCTCAAATGCCTGCACATCCAGCCACAGCAGTTTCTATGCTGCCTTCAAAGACAAGGATGATCCACGCTGGCTAACTTCCCAGTGTTACGACCTGTGAAGGATACCAATCTAAATTTGCTAAAACAAAAATACCACTGCATCTGGTCTGTTAAGAAATAATAAACTTTTTTTTAGAAGTGACAAGTTAGCAGAAGTTGCTGACATTCAAGTTAAAGCATACAAGACAGAAACACAATTATATTTCAAAGGTTATCAAAAGAGTATTTTCTCTTTCAGCTTCCACTCTATAAAACTCAGTCAAGTTTTACTGGATGCTGTAATTTATCTAATTTCTTCACACAGCCTGTGCTGTATGATGATCCTCCTTTGATACGGAAGCTTTTGACATCATTCTGGAAACGTATACAAAGCGTTTTCCATAATAACAGCATAGGAAACCCTAATACACCAGGTGTGGCTTTGGAGGTAAAGGTTGAGCCACCCAGGAAGTGCTCTAAAGACTACAGCAGCCTTCCTGTAAGCCTTTACTGCTAAGGGTGTCTTGAACTAGATTTATACTGAAAAGCACTAGGGAGGTATAGGACGGAGGACTGATATTTTGCCTGACCTGCTCTTCTATTGTAGCAGTGCAATAAAAGATAGGCTTTGACTGTAGTGAATGATTTTCATCATCTTTGATACTTGTCTTCTCCCCTTTTTCTACGTATCCCTTAGCTTACTTTTTCTCCCAGCCTCAAAATGCCTTTTTTTTTAAAAAGAAGTTGAGAGAGAGAGAGAGAAACTCTCATTTATTGTTAAAACTGTCATCTGAAAAACTCCTTGCAATGCCCTGGACTGTTTTTTGTTTTGGGGAACACCAGGAGGCTGGAGCTTCCCATTGTGCCAGTGGCACTCTGCTAGTCCTGCACTGTGCTGAGCCTCTGAGCCCAGCCAGTCAGCAAGGCTCTGCCTGGAAGGTGAACCACATTGGCTCAGCCTCCCCTATCCAGCATGCCCACAGCTCAGCAGCCACTGCTCCAGATCACACCTTCCCTACTCCCTGTGGCTGCTTTTGCCTACATCACCCTGGTTATCACCAGGATTAATAATTTTGAAGTAGTCACTCCCCTTTGTCAAGCCCTTCTACTCTACACTGCTTCCCCCTTACACATTAATAAGCTGCATCTAAAATTAGCCTGAAAACCAGATCTTCATCTCAGAGAAACAGTACTCCCCATACTTCTATTTTTTCCAAAACAGGAAAACAGATTACTGCTTTGGTCCAGGAATCTAGTGAACCCACATTCATTTAAGGTGGTAAAAGGCACAGGGTTTTCTTTGTGAGGGTGCTCTTGGCATGGTGACCCAGCTTTAGCTGACCCAGAACAAGCTCTGCTGGTTATCACCTGGTTCGAGGACCACTATGAAAACCAGCTTTAGCTGACCCAGAACAAGCTCTGCTGGTTATCACCTGGTTCGAGGACCACTATGAAAAGCCAAGGGACTCCACAGCAGAGCAGCAACAACCCACAACAGCCCGCAACAACACAAAGTATTCCTTTTCTGCTGGCTGGCATGGGGAGCGAGCACGTTCTACTGCAGGGCTTCCCAGGCAGTGCTGGGCACACATGAGCAAAGCTGGCTGTGAGGAGTGTTCCCTGCAGCAGATGTGTCCTCCACATCACTCTCCAAACCTCAGCCCGATGAGCAGGACTAACTGTAGGTTGACAACTTTCAAGTCATTACAACCATCCCCAACCCAGTGCTTACTGATATGACACTGCTCATCCTCAACAAGGGAAGGCAGAAAACAAAGAAGAAGAAAATATGGATTTTGATTAAAACCCTCTCTCCAATCTTTAATTCTGCTTCTACCAGATGGTCTGCCCTGCATCTCTCCCCTACCCTTCTGACTAGACACCAAGCCTGGCTGATAAGTAATACAAAAGCCAACATCTCTTTCATCCTCAGAAAACCACACTGATGCAGCCAGTTTTACTTGCTGCATTGTACAAACTCCATTTGCAATCTGTCTTGGTGTATGCAGTCCACAGAGAGCATGCGAAGCTGCACGCTCATCTGTAGGATTGACGCCATGCAAATCCTTCCCACTGCCAGCAAGTTGTGAAGCACAAAACGCAGGATATCCTGGAAGTAGCAATGTAAATGAAAAAAATGGGGGAAAAAAAAAAAAAGGCATGTGTCCTGGGAATAACTTACACAGGGCTTCTTTAAGAGGCCGGTCCTAAGAAAAGAAGTCTGATCCAGAGGGAGACACATTGTGTAGTCATCAACAAATATCAACACATGAAGCACCAAGGATCCAGACTGCACCAGAGTGATCCAGGCAGATGAATGACAGACAAGACACAACGCAACCCAGGAAGCCAATCCAGGTGACATGCTAACAACATACACTGGAGCATTCATTATGTTCTACACGCCGGTGAACTCCAAATGAATTCTATCACATGCATCTGGGTCAAAATTTGACTGCCATTACATGCAGCAGTGTAAAGAGGTGATATCAGCTATCACTGAACCAAGATCTGTATCCCATTACTTCCTATAGCCTCAAGCGCCCAAGCTCCATACGATGCCATGCCTGTGCCAGCTGGGTGGAAGCCCCTGGAAGACAGCCTGGTACCTGAAAAAGGGAAAATGCTTCCCCAGCTATGGGAAGTCTTTTAAAAACCCTTCATTCTCCTCCCACATTTTCTTCTTGTTAGTATTGAAAAAGATGTGAAGACCTTGACAGTGGTATAATAATAAAGTACAACAGTTTTTCTTTACTTCCCTAGGCACAAGTACAAGCTTTTAGCTTATATTAGAAAAACAGCACTTGCAGGAGATGCTTGAGAGAAGTGGTGATTTGTCAGAAAAAATGGAAAAAAAAAACACCCTTCTTTTTCAACAGTAGTAACTTGAAGTCTGCTACTATACAAGCTTCAAAAATAAACAGCACCCCCACCAATCAGCAAACATTGTTTAAATGCTTGCTAATATTACTAGACTCCTTTCTCATAATATAAAACTGTTTTTTCTGAAAATGTGGCTACTATTTCACTTTCAACTCAGTTCTCCTCTGTCTTCACATGTGTGACAGATACACAGCTTCTCCTTACACAAAGGCCTGAAACAAAATAAAATTAAATATTGGGGGAAAAAATCCTATCTTTATCACACAGATGTGCCCCTTTCATTGTCAGACTGGAGATTACTGGCTAAGAGTTTTGTGGGTTTGCCTGTCTATAAGATGTTAATCACAAAATTAGGTCATGAATTTAAAATGAAGAAGCTGATCAAACTGAACAAAACAAAGCTACAGCAGCCTCATGCACAGCTGCATCTTGCCCATCCAAATTTCTCCCTTAAGTATGTACAGTGGAGGAAGTAACAGCTCCTTTTGAGAAAGATCCTGCCTTACCTGGATCCTCTAAAAACTTCTTGGACATTTCCAACAAGATGACCAATGGAAATGAGAGGCTGTAGAGAGAACGTGCTGAGTCCTAGAAAAACATGAGCCAATTAGCTTTCATTAATTACAACTAACCACACCTTAGCACACCTTCAGATGTCACTCCAAAATCTTTACCTGTCTTGGGGTGAAATGCTTAGCCCAAATTGCAAGGCCTTGTGGTCTTACACCCACAGCAGGCACACCCACGGTCAGTGCCTGGACATGTATGGATCAGGCAGCATCTTCCAGTTGAGGAGGAAAACATGGCTTTAAAGTCCTGCCCAAGCACTGCAGGAAGGGCAGCCCCCGATGCTAACCTGTTTTGCATAAAAGCAGTCCTTAGCATTTTTCTTCTACTACAATCTTCAAGTGTTTCCTCTTACTGGGGTCCCTTCGGTCCACTCAGCTCCTGAGATTTTCCCACCTTGGCATCACCCTTCAGCCTTCACATGTTTCTCAAGAAGGAGCTCACCTCAAAACACTCTTCCTCTTCCCAGTAGTTTCCCTCTCCCCTGCTTCTACCTCCTCCCTAGGGCTAAAGCAGCAGAGTCACTCAGCAAACATGCCAGTGACATTAAGTGCCTTTTGTCTGCCCTCCTCTCTCCCAAAGCAACTTGTAAAGAGACCAGGATTAATACAGAAAACAACTCGTCTCAAACAGCTGTTTTGGGGTTTTTTTTAAAACCATATACATTTCCACTTCCAGTCTATGTCCTCAAGCAGTCAGTACTTATTACTCACACAAAAACTCAAGCTTTTACTAAAAACAAAACAAAAAAATTTTAAAAATCAGGAAATAATAGAACCGCATTTTTTAGGGCATAAAAAAATTCTCCTTCTAAAGAGGTCAGTAACTGATGCCAGACTGTAAGAGAAGCTGCAAAGGGCAACATAAAAAAAAAGGTCTATGAACCAACTTTATATATTATAACCCCTGCTAGGCTGATTACTACATGAACAGACACACAAGTCTCTGTAGCAACAGAAATAGAGAAACTAAACTCCAACACTTGCTAAAATAAACTAATTTCAGTTCCAAGTTAAAAGAAATCTGGTGTAATATTTGACAAAAATACATACATGTATGCAAAACTGGAAGAAGCTGCAAGAATTTAAACTGAAAGAGAGTAATTCATAAGGGTATATGGTCAACATATTTATGTTTATCAATGCTGCTCTGGTGTTGAATATACATAATTTAGCATGTAACCCAGAAATAACCATAGGATCAGATGCCATATCATCAAAAGACTGCATGTTCATTGACAATAGGAAAGATTCTTACAGCCCCAAGAAAAGCAGCTACTTAGACCACTGAACTGTAAAAACTATGTTCTGTGGGTGTTGACCTTTTGAGCAAGACATGACTTGTACAGCATGATAAAAGGCTAAGAAACTTCATGTCCAAGATTCCTCTTCCTGAGTTAGTAAGAAATAATCTTTTTCCTTTGAAGAGTTGTAGAACCTTAAATTAAAACATAAAACAAGATCTAAAATTTGTTTCAGATTACCATCAGAATATAATACTAAAGGGATTGGAAAAAACATCCTCCACCTAAACAAAGCTTAAAATTTGTTCTTGCATAAATGATCTAAAAATACTAAGGTTTTAGACTACTTGTCAAAAGCCCATCGTCCATGTCCAGACACCCAAAGAAAAAGTATTTTAATAGAGGACATTCACGCAGTGAACCAAACACTATCTCAAGGTCTATATAATCTGAGATTGAGTGTGTGGCCATGACTAATTTCAGGTGTTTGAGAAAATGCAAGAGTACTGTAATGGGATGACAACTGAAGACAGAGATCATCCCACCATCTGCAAAACTGCGAGTGTACAGAACAAACAAGAGTGCTTTCTTCCCAACAGATCCAATTCAAGACAACTATGACAGTCCATTTCTCTTCTGTTTCCCAAGATTTTTGGAATTTGAAGCAATGCTCTTAACCACAGCCAAAAGAAGACCAGTTACTTAAATCTGTAAAAACCATTGGAGGTTCTATTTTGGAAAAAAATTTGGAAGAGGAGGACAAACAGGCCCAGCAGCACATTCACTGAAAGGCAAGCCAACAAGTATGAGAGAAGGAGAAACAGCATCATTGCTGGAGGACCCACATAAGCAACACTCCTTGCTGTACAGCAGAGACATACAATTCACTGTAGAATGCCATTTGTATATCCAAGCACCTGCCATAAGGGCTGGCTGCATGAACACTGCCAAGGCTCTAAAGCCATCAGCAAACACTGAAAAAATAACTCAATAGGAGACTACAAAATGAGACAAAGATTTATGTCGTTAGTTTTCCTGTGTTTGTAAAGGATTCCAGGTAACAAAAAAATAAAAAAATCCCCCAAAACAAACAAACAAAACCACAAAAAAAAAAAAAAAAGGAAAGAAGAAAAAAAAAGGAAAAAAAAAACCCCAAACCACAAAATAAATTCATTCTGTCGTGGTCTGTGACTCTGTCTGGGTGTCCCTGCCCAGAGCAGGGGGGTGGATGATCTTTAAGGTCTTTTCCAATCCAGGCCATTCTGTGATTCTATGATTCTATTAAACTCCCCATGTCCACATTTCTCTCTGCAGAGGGCTGCTGGAGGCATTTGTCTAACTTTTGGTAGAGGCAATGAAGGTCACACAGGTCTATGAGGCTGCAAAAAATGTTGCAGCTTCTTAAGAGTGGGTGAGCTGGAGGGCAATGTCTTATCACCCTGAGAGGGGTACACCCCTCGTCTGCCTCCCCTCATTTCTGCTCCTCATTACACGCTACTGCTGCCCTACCTCTGCAGCATGGATATGGAGAGGAGAAAGGCAATGGAATTTGCTGTTTTCTGCAGAGCCAGCAGTTTGCACTGGGGTGTGAAAGAGCCCCGTGACCCACACTGCTGGGAAGGGCACAGAAGATGCAGCCATTAAGATTTCCTCCTTTCGGGGTCCAGCAGGCAATTACCTCAGCCCAGCCACTCACAAAATTGCAACCCAACAGAATTATTAAAATTGACATAATCGAAACGTTTGTCAGATTCTTCATTCCTGAATGCTCTGTTCTCTGTCCTGGAAACTTTGCAGTACATGAGCAAGGCCAACAGCACAAGAGGTTACTGAACACTGTTAAACCTTGAACAAGATGAGCAGCTACAGAGCAGCCCTCCCCCAAAACTCTCCAGTGCCTCCCCTAGAACAAGCAGAGTGCCATGATGGCACACAGCAGGCAAAACAAGAGACACAGCAAAATTGTCCATCTTTGGCATGGAGGACTTTGTGAAAGAGTTCTCTTGCTATCATTTCCACTACTACAGAGCAGTTGTGATGGGCTGCACTTGAATAAATCAGACGTGAACTTGGAAGGGGGTGCCCTTAGCCCACCACAGGCATGACCTCCTTTGCAGGTGATGACTGAGGACTGGAGAAGGACACGCTGTCCTCCCACAGACAAGCTTCTTCCTAAACATGGCTATACGGTATCACCTCACAGTTGGGTTCCTTTGGATCCGAAACACTGGGAATGTACCCGACAGGATTAAAACCTTGCTCAGTGTCATGGCAATGAAGACAAGATAGCAGATGAAAAGGATGGAGCTCTGGACCATACAAATCATGAGCTGAACTTGCTCAAAATGCAAAAAGCAACAACATTTACAAGGCTTCAGATTAGGCCTGAAGGATCCATAGAAACATTTGGAAACAATACAGAAAGCCACTGCTATTTTTGTAAAATACAGCCAGAGATCTTGATAATATTGAAAAGATTTTTATGAACCACTGTCTTTGTTAAATTCTCTACTTCTTTTTCCCCACAAATTTTAAATCAGTCTGCTAAGTCTTGTTAATTACAAGGAAAACAAATTTGCTCATGAAACAATTATCCTCTATGTAAATCATACTCTTAATTTAACTGTCTGTTTAACTACCTTTGCAAAATAAATTTAACAAGCTTTCTTAAGGCCTACTGCTAAAAAAAAAAAAAAAGTTTTCTTTTACGATAAATAAGGCCTTTTGCTGAGTATTTACAAATCCAGGGTAGATTTTCAGTTCAAGACTGAGAATTTCTCTTTTAATTTTTCTGGGAGCAGATCAAGCCGAAAGATCCACACATGGATGTGGCCGCCGCAGTTCTGGTAATGCTCATGACACCTCCATTCAGCACTGCCAGGGCCGGATCCCAGTTTGGAGACTGGCCACATTTTGCACTGCAGCAGCACTGCAAGCTGTGCACATGAAAAGTGAAGTTTAATTCCAGATGCCTCACCCAACTCTCACTCCCTGTAGCAAGCAGAAACTACGCTTCATCCATGCACTTGGAGAGCAAGGAAAAACGTCACCTGACAATGACAGACCCTTGGCTTGACAGAAGAGCTCTAGGAGTGATGCAAACCCTGGGAATGACTTGCAGCACAGCCACAGCAGCCAGACACCAACCCACACAAAATCAAGCTTTCACGCGTGCCCTGCTACTGACAGTAGCTGCGGTAGCTGCCAGAGCTCCCACATGCCTAAACGGAGCTGCAGCCAGCACCATATCTACACGGTAAATGACATCTGGCTGAAACTCCCTTTTAAACAGGAAAAAGCCAAGATGCTGCAGCGGCTCCCAAACCACCTTTGCAAGGCCAGGCTAAGCTGTCCACAGATGGCAACCGGCTTTGCTTTCAAGTTGCAGCACCACAGAACAGCAGCAGGACTGAACCAACCCAGCCCTCCCCAGCCTCATCGCCTCGGCTCCGTTCCTGCACGCTGCTCAACAACAGCAACAAAAAAAAAAGCAAGAACTCACTTTGGCTAAATCCATTTTTTTGCTTTGGTAGTCTAAGATGGCCACTTATTGAAAGACAGCTTTAGCATGCTCTCTCCAATAAAATACATAATATTAACTCTGTATGGTCATTACTTACAGAAATCATTCTACCAGACATTAAAGTGCCCACAGATTTATCTGTCCTTTTCTGGCCATCAGAGCCTTAGTAAAAACCATGAAGGCTGCTGATACTTCACATTCAGCTTTGCAAAACTGCTAGTTTTGTTGTTTGTTTTTTTCTGGGGGGGAAGATTCATCCACAGACATCAGTTAAAAAACTGCATTTTTCCTACATGTTCTTCATATTATTATAATATCTATCAATACTCTGGAAACGCAAATCACTGTCACCAGTATTTACTACAAACATAAGACAGTTATTCCAAGAAATGGAGAAGCAGAAACTAAAATAGATGGAATGCTACGTTAAAATGTTGCCATTTTCATCTGTCTATGCATACATTAAAAAACGGATACAAATTAAGAAACATATGCTATTCAGCAAGTCTGGTTTTTTTTAAACAGGACTTTTAAAAGTCCTTTTCAAAAGTGTTTCAGACCCAAAGATGCTGTAACACTAGGACACAAATTATGAAGCCACATACAGTATATTCTGCAGTCGACAATGAATACCTCAGGTTTTATCCCTCTGATTTTCCTGGTTTAATCACAGCATGGTCCTACACCTACATTTTCTATAGTTTTACCAGCTATACTCCTAAACCACAACACTTTGCTGTCAAATGCAATAGTTTGGCTCAACACTAATTATTTTTAAACCAAAAGCATTAAGCTGCAACGTGAGAGGACCAGAAATAACTGAAAGATTCTAGGACTTTCTCATAGAAACTGTGTATCTTTTGAGCACTGAAATTAGTTTTTTCCATGTAAACTCAAGCCAGAATACAGCCAGTACCTGAAGAAATCATCAAGCACAAGCCCCTGCGTGAGAACAAGTAAAACAGTTTTGAGGAATGCTTTTAATATATCTTTAACACAAGTTCTATTTGACTTTCAAAAACCTTCGCAGAAAGGAGATTGCACAACCTCAGCTTCTTTCAATTTTCCCTAAGGCAAATTTCATCAAGCCTTTGGTGCAAACTAGTTTCATCTTTTTCGATACAGTCACTGACAGAAGAACACAGACTACTTCTCACTAATTTTAAGACTGTAGCATCTACCTGTCCCCTCATCTCATCTTTCTGCTGGAAATGAGCTTGTCTAGCCTTTGCAGAACACACTTTCCAAACATATGTCTCTGTAGACGACTTTCTAAAACCTTCTTAAGTCTTGATGACCAATTCTGGTGGATTGAGACACTTGATTTATCTTCCTTAACAGGCTGTTGCCAAAACTGGACACATTACTCTCTTAAGTTTCACAAGTATGAAAAGCTGAATTATGAACTTCAACAGTACGGCATCCTCGTACTCGTTGTGATCCCACTTAACCCTCAGATCTGCTTCTATGGTGCTGCTCCCAAGTTGTCTTTACCTATCTGCATTATGGGATCTCCTTCCTGAAAATAGTATCTTGTAACAAATACTGCCTTTGAACTTACCAAAAACTTCTTGTCCTCAAGAGCAGAGCATCCAAAACAGTCTGAAACCCCTACTCAGTCTCCTTCAGATTTTGTGCTAATTCTGTTGATCAAAGACATGAGTGACAACAAGTACAAAGGTGCCAGAACTGCCCCTGGCACCACTTAAACTGACTTCCAGTTTGATGGTGACTCATAATCATTTCCTGAGAATTATCACCTAGAGTTGCTAATTCGAGACCTGGTCCCTTTGGTTCAGCTGTTCTCAAACACAGTTCAGATGAACCATTTTCCTAAGAGCAGCCTTACTGGGTCAGACGGCAGGTCTGTTGTCTGCACTATGCCAATGCCTGAAAGTAATATAAAAATTCAGTAAATAATTGACAGTACTTTTCCAGTTTATCGTCCCAGGCTCTGTTCTCAGCTCGGTGACTCCCTGAGTTACTTGAGGTACTCTGCACAAGTCAGCCTTAGCGGATTTTTCTTCCAGTAATTTGTCCGGCTGCTTTTCAAGTCCCTGAAAACTTTCAGTATCCACATGCTTCAGAAAGGATTTTCAAAGCTTAACTAACCACACATTGGGTCAAGACCAAAAACACACCCCTTTTGTTCATTTTGAAGCTGCCAGCTTAATCTCATGCATTCACATTTTGTACTGATAAAAAGTTAGTCCTTACTCAACCTTGCCACATCATTCACAAGACTGTCAAAATTTCTAAAACCTGAAATCTTTCCTCAGACCAGCCTTACCAAATACCACAAAAATAAAAAGGCGAGATTGGGTCACAAAGCCTTCTCCATCCTGGCAGACCAGGCACAAGGAAGCACTATTTCACCTTGCTTATGAGAACATTATTGTTCATGGGTCAAAATACTGACCCATTATCAAAACAAAGGCACATGGCAATGCCGGAGGCTGAAGGACACAGTACTTAGTGCAGATTATACAGGAATGCCCATTCTGACTAGAAATATGGGGGTGGGGAAATGAGTTCAACTTACTTAGAATTTCTGCAAGCTAACACTGATGTGATTTTAATTCAGAAAGCTATACAGCCTCGCAGCAAAGTTTACTGCCTTTATGTTCTCTTTATAGTTTCACAGTCAAAGGCATAACTGTACCATCACTAAATAGTTTATTCACTCAGACAGATTAAAAACACATCCATTAAAAATAGTCAGGCTAAATCTTAATTTCTACATTATTAAAAACAACATCACAAAGGTTTGTAACTTGTGCTCTGACAATTTTGAAACTTACTCTCCCACCTCGACAATTCTGAGATCTTTCTTTTGCACTTATTTTATAAACCATACATTTAAGAGTTAACTTGTATGTTAGAACAGTTTTATTATATTTAAACAAATACTGCAAGACATTTGCTTACACGTTTAAATTTTCATAATGATGATTTTATTAATTAAAAGATTTATATTTTTATTAGGCTTTTTTTCACTAAAAAATAAAATTAAAAAGCACAGATGACATTCAACTCACGGGTTCATCTCCACCCTGTTAATTTGTCACACTTGCAACAGAAGGAAGACTCAGTCCCGTGGCCAACCTTTGTACTCGGATGGCTGTGAACCCAGTCCATAGGCTGCTCCACAGCAGAGCCATGCCAACTGAACTGTAAGAAATTAGGTCGCCTCAAAGGTCTGTTCCCTCCGGGAGCACCATAGGGCACAAGTCACGACATACTACTTCTCTGTACCTTTGTTAAAAAAAGGCTGACAGTCAGCATTATTTAGCTGAAACAACAGGTAACAACCATCCTTTCACAGAACCGGTCATCTGTTAGTTTAGTTATCTCCATCTTACAGGCCTCTGAGGGCATTTACTAGTTCAGAACCTGAGGGCCAAGTATCAGACAAGCATCAACAATATATTTGCTGCAGTACAACTCGTATTCAACATTAAGAGGACAAACGTTTTTAAGTTTTCCTATTCAGCAATGAATGCAAGTTACAGGAACTGGATACTGGATTTTAGTTGTTCATCACAGTGACAAATGCTGCTCTCCAAAACCGCAGCCTGCAAAAGTACTTCAAGCAGAAATACTCCAGGAGAAGATGTTTTTCCACTGCACTACAAGTCATACTGTGTTCGGCCACCACAGGTTGTAAAAATTTTATTTTCTGTGACAAGGACAATCCTGCCAGCACAGAAATGTTTCTGAAGCAAGGAGGGGAGCTCAGCTGTAACTCCACAGGGATGGGATTTCACAGAAAATTATACTAAAACAAACAAAAAACCAAGCCCAAAAAGGAAAGAATTTCCCGTGTCAATTAATTAAAGGAAGTGAAACACAGTCCAGAGGGATTCTGACCGCACCTCACCGGGAAGCCCCGGGTACGGCAGGTCCGTCCCGCGGAGCGCCGGCGGGAGCGCTCACCCGCCAAGGGCCCTGCCCTTCCCTTGCCCGCCCCCCTCGCACCTGCCCGGGCGGGAGGGGCGGCGGGGGCAGCCGGGGGCAGCGCCGCGGCCAGGCCGGAGGGCCGACACCTTCCCCCGGGCGGGAGGAGGGCGCGGAGGGCGGCGGGGGCCGAGGGGCCGCTGTGCCGCGTTCTTACCTGCTGATGGTGGTGCTGCTGCTGCGCTCGGAGCTCCGCTCGCTGCCAGCCCTGCCGCTGCCGCTGCTGCTGCC